>MU665182.1:7462-35529 GCA_026770625.1 Nicotiana glauca
AGAAGCCGGGTACGATTTCTGAGAAAACAGTGAAATCAGTAAAATCTTTAGAAATGTTTCGGCTCAGTTCAAATCTCTTTCGAAAATGGTCTTTTCAATAATTACCAAAACGGTTTCAAAATAGTTAGTGCGGATTAGCACAGAAAATCCGCCCCTCGGGCACAAATACCACCGTATAACAGGTAAAAAGGCAAGAAGTATGCAAAATGAGCACACAAAAGCTCGCCCTTCGGGCATTATCCCAAACTGAGCCAGCCCCTCGGGCTCACTCTCCATAACACTCTCGGCCCATCGGGCTCTCTCTCTCAAATCAGTCTCAGAAACAGTATCACATAATAATCGCTACGGCGTGCAGCCCGATCCACATATCGCTGCGGCGTGCAGCCCGATCCATAGCTCGCTACGGCATGCAGCCCGATCCATATGGTTACCCGCGCTCACTGTGGGGGTACAGACGCCGGAGGGGCTCCTACAGCCCAAGCACTATATATCACTGCAGCGTGCAGTCCGATCCAATATATATATATTGCGGTGTGCAGTCCGATCCATATAATATACTACTGCGGCGTGCAGTCCTGTCCATATAATATACTACTGCGGCGTGCAGTCCGTTCCATATAATATACCACTGCGGCATGCATTCCGGTCCATATAATATACTACTGCGGCGTGCAGTCCGGTCCATATAATATACTACTGCGGCGTGCAGTCCGGTCCATATAATATGCTACTGCGGCGTGCAGTCCGGTCCATATAATATACTACTGCGGCGTGCAGTCCGGTCCAAATAATATACTACTGCGGTGTGCAGTCCGGTCCATATAATCCTCACACCCAGGCCCTCGGCCTCACATCATTCAGTATATTCTCACATCTGGCCCTCAGCCACACTCAGTCAGAATATCATCACAAACCCCTCGGGCAATAGTAAAATAGTAGTCCTTAACCCAGATTATCATTTAAAATATCATTTAAGACTCAAATCTGAGTAAAAGTGGCTGAGTTGTAAAATAGTGAAGAAACAATATGACTGAGTTCAAGTAATAAGTCGAAACAGTGAGAAAAACAGTAAAAATAATCCCCGAAGGGTTCAAACAGTTGGCACGATGCCCAAATATGGCAATCAGCCCAAACAACAATGATAATAAATAAATTTTAGTCAAATACGCGGTAAATTAATCAATCGGGAAGGACCAAGTCACAATCCCCAGCGGTGCTCTACCCTACGCCCACTATCCGGCGTGCAAGTCACCTCAATATAGCACTACGATGTGTAATCCGGGGTTTCAAACCCTCAGGATATCATTTACAATCATTACTCACCTCGAACCGGTGAAATCTCTAGCTCGCGACGCCTTTGCCCCTCAAATCGGCCTCCACGCACGTCGAATCTAACTAAAATCAGAGCGAATACATTACAATATGCAAATGGGACACTACCCAATTGAAAACAAGAGAAAAATAGCAGAAATCTCGAAACTAGCAAAACCCGAGCCCCGGGCCCGCTTCTCGAAAAATTACAAAATTTACATCACCGGAAACCTCGTCTTGCCACGAGTCCATACATACCAAATTTACCAAAATCGGAGCTCAAATGCTCTTTCAAATCCCAAATTTTCATTTCAAAACCCAAGCCCTAGTTCTTCAAATTTTCACCCAATTTTCCAAGAATTAAAGGTTGATTCTTCAATAAAATAGCGTTTCTAGGTCACGAGACTTACCTCCAATTAATTGTTGTCAAAATCCTTTTTAATTTCTACCAAAAAGCTCTTAAGGTGGTGAACAATGGTGGAAATAATGAATGGGATCGCGGATGAAATAATATAAAAACCCCTCTAGACGCCCAGGTTTTACCCTACGCGAACGCGGTCAACACCCCCGTGTTCGCGATGAACAAATTCCGCTGACCAGTAATTTACTCTACGCGAACGTGTCCACCCAAACGCGAATGCGATGCTCTGAGTCCTCCAACTACGTGAACGCGATGCATAGGGTCATCAACCTACGCGAACGCGAACTCCTCATCGCGAACGCGTTGAACAAACCAGGCAGGGCCCCAGGCCCCTTCTACGCAAACGCGAGGCCAACCACGCGAACGCGATGGCCCAGGAAACTCTACTACGCGAACGCGAGAGCCCCTCCCGCGAACGCGAATTCCAAATTTGGTCTGCAACAGCTATGCATTTTCTACAATGTCCTGAGTCCAAAAATCTTCCGTTTAGCCATCGGAAATTACCCCGAGGCCCCCAGGACCTCAACCAAAAGCACCAACATATCCCAAAATATCATACGAACTTGTTCCAATCATTAAAACACATTAAACAACAATAAAATCATCAATTCATATCAAATTCAAGCCTAAGTTTCTTCAAAACTTCCGAAACACGCATTCGATCAAAAACCCAATCGAAACACCTCCAAATGACCTAAAATTTTACCCGCACATCCAAAATTACCTAACGGAGCTACTACAACTCTCGGAATTCCACTCCGACCCCCGAATTTAAATCTCACCTATCAACCGGAATTGGCCAAAATACTAACTTCGCCAATTCAAGCCTAATTCTACACCGGACCTCCAAAATCAATTCCGATCGCACTCCTAAGTCACAAATTATCTCCAGAAGCTAACCGAATCACCGAAAATCACATTCGAGCCCTATAACTCATAAGTCAACGTCCGGTTGACTTTTCCAACTTAAGCTTTCCTTAAAGAGACTAAGTGTCTCATTTCTTATCAAAACCAATCCAAATCAACTCTAACACACCACATACCGATAACGAAACATGAAGAAGCATAAAATGTGAGAAAAGGAGCGGTAACTTATGAGACGACGGGTCAGGTCGTCACACCGAACCTTTGTATAAAGGTACCTACGTATCTTGTCAAAACAAGTCAGGTCGGACGTAGTTCAAACTTGAAATTGATGAAGTTAAGAAGAAGCGCAAATTGACATGATTATTATGGTCATATCAGATAGTTTTGGACGCAGATTTTGTAGGATGGATGTCATAACTTGTGAAATAGTTTTGTAAAAGATGTGACAAGTTATTGATTTGTGAAATTGATTATTTTGTGAAACTTTAGGGTGGGCGGGTGGAGTCTAGTAGCGCTTGAGTATAAGACTTGCTTTTCTTAAAAGGATTGACTAAAAGGTAGACTCTTGTACAACATAGAACTTTGAAATACTATTGGAATACTCAAAAATATTTAATCTAAAAAAAAGATGACAAATTATTTTGGATCAACTTAAAACATGGGTACGAGGTTCAAGATTGACAAACATATAAGAAGGCATGATACAGATGGCCATTGTAAGACTTGGACTAAATTTAGAAACATTGTAAAGTATTCAAAAATTAGGTGGATACGTTCTTGAAATTACTAGATAGGAAACGCTGCAATTTAATCAATTAGAAGAATAACGAGTAATTGATTGAGAAATTATGTCTAAGGTTTATTTTGACTAAAGTGAGAATTTGATAATAAATTGTATTTGACTATGTTCTAAGATGGAATTCGAATGAAAACAGTAGCACATTTAATAATGAAATGATTGAACGAAATAGTAGAAGATTTAACTTATTGAAGAAAAATTCAGCACAATTAGAGTAATAAAAAGCTTATGTGATGGAGATTTTGCTATCACTAAATATCTAAGAACGACAATATTAGAGAATATTGAAAGAAAATATTTGGTTTGAAAGTGATGCTGGAGTTGGTTTTGAAGAAGATCCTAAAAATTAGATAGAGCAATGTGAAGATATTGTACTTAAACAAATAGTGCTTATTCACGAGGAGTTAGGATCATTAATTAAGGATAAAATAAGAGTAGAAGGTTCAAGACTAAATTTTAGCTCTAGGATTTAGGAAAAATATAAAGGCTTAGTTAGTTCCACTTTAGCACAAGTCAACCATTGGTTTTTGAAAACAATTTTTTTTTTTTAAAAAAGAGAAATAAAATAAGAAAATACAAAAGGTAAAAAAGTTAGTATAATAATAAATGATATTTATAGAGTACATAACACATTAAATAACTACATTTTGCACATAAAGTAAACACATTATTCCACGTAAAATATTCGCATTTTATAATAGGGACCTCTTTGTGCCAGAGGTAGGCCTAACATATATTTAAAGAATAGATATGTCTTTGTGTCATTTCACGTCTCTTAATGATATGATTCAATTTTTCATAGAAAATAAAATACCAGGATAATTTTTCATTAAATATCGAATAAGAGAAAAGTATATGGATTATGATAGCTGAAAACTTGATTTTTTTTTATACATATCACAAAAAGGTTAGTAATAATCCCCTTGCTAGAATCTGATTAATATAGAGCACATGGTCCACATAATTGATATATTTATCCTTCAAAATATGCACATAAATTATGATAAGTGTCACTTAGGGTCGTAGACCCACTTGGACATTTGGTAAGGTTGACTAATGAACCTAATACACCAAGGGTATTAAGTATCTTAGGCTTAAATGATGCATGTATCTTACAAAAAGGTTTTGGCTTAGCTCTATCAAATGTTGGCTAAGAGTGGGTTTTTCTAGACTGGTCTGCTCTCAAGTGGACAACTTGAGAGTGAAAAGGTCGTGACTGTCGACTGCACCGCTGATCGACTTACCCACGAACTTTCCCTTAAAAGGTTTTTTAAGTAGTGCACGGCCGCAAACCACGTAACCGCTTAGTGTGTGAATTGTGTGAATTTTTCAAAAGTGGAGAAAGTGAAACGAAATGACAGTTATATCAAAGCAATAACACAAAGACAATATTTATCAAGTAAAGCAATTATGGCATGTAAAATAATTTAAGATCAAATAAAGTAAGCACACAAGCCTTAATTAACTAAGTCCGTTATGGTTAGAACCTTGATTTCCCAGCGGAGTCGCCAAGCTGTTATACCCCATTTTAATACAGGTCAAATTAGAGTATAATATATTGGTAATTTTGAAGGTTTAATAATTAAAAGAGTCGCCACCTAATTAATTAGGGTGAATTAGGACACCAATTTTAGCTAAGTAGTGCTTAAAATTAACTATGTATTATGGTCTGCTTAACTTAAGAGATTCTAGGTAGGGGTTCTAATTAATCTTATAGGGAAGGTTATGAAGGCACCCTATATGATCCGTTAAGTACAGTTAACCGGTCAAACTTAGGTTAATTAAGGCTAAGTATTGTAATGTAAAAAATATATTAGTTTCTAAAGAAAAGGATAAATAGGTGACTAAATGTTTATGAAATAAGTATTGTACGCTAAGTTTCGACTCAAACAGTAGTGCACTTGAACTCTTAATTAAGATTTGAGAAAATAATTTCTTACAAAAAAAGACTAATGTCCAAAACAAAGGTCAAAGTTAAACTAGAAGAAAAGTGATAAAGTTCTATGGATTCACAAAATCATCTTTTGACGTTAGTACCAGGAACTTTCAACTTGCTTCAAACAATAGGTCAAATTTCAAAGTGTGCCCAGAAAAGCTTGTTATTGCTTCAAATTTAATACTTGTCTATTATTCTAACCTTGTAAAATGGCAACTAGATGAGTTAAAAGGGAAGAGTAGGTAAAAAGTTATTAGGCTACTGATTTTTTAAAGACACTTAATAGATTTAATGTGGTTAAATGTAAGTAAATGTTGAATCTATCACTACATACTTCGCCATATTTATATTAATAGATTGAGATTTTACTACTACTCAAAGTAATGCCTACTAAACAAATAATTACGACACACATAAAATATAGGTCACCAAAAAATATATCTTAAGCAAAAAAAAAAGATAGAATAATAAATAATCTTCTATCCAATTTAATTAGGAAGAAGAATCCTGCAGTTATGCTATTGGAGGAAGCCACGAGAGAGTAGTGCTCGGTTCGGCTTTGACAGCGGTAGAGTCTCGCTTGTGACTCTTTGTTGCTCCGATGTATATGACATGCAAAGAAAAATGAAGTAAAAGATTAGGGAAATAATTCATAAAGGCAATACAAATATTAAGATAAAGAGTTGTACCACAACTACAATAGAGCAAGTTATTCGCATAGAATAATTACAACAAAGAGCAATATTTTAAATATTTCTTAGATCAACTTGTAAATTATTTTACCAAACACAATCTAAATATTACCCTTTAACAGTATGAAGAAATCAAAAATAAGGATATGCACCACACCTAAAGGCGATGTGAACATCCTTCTTCTCTTAAAATCCAAATAGGTAATTAATAATCAATCTTTTAACTATTTCTTTTTTAAGTTATACTAACAGAATCCTATTAGTATTATTTTAATGGTAGTCTATGCATAGATTTCATTAAAGAATAATTTCTAAAATAACTCTTTGCTAACTAACAGAATATCCTACTAAACAATAAGATAGTTAATATTCTAATCTCATGCTTTGTATGACACTTAAAGTAGAGAAATAATAAACCTTACAGCAACGAGAAATGTTCTAATTTAAACAACGAAGCAAAAGCTTTTAAAAGGAAGGTCGTGGCTTCTAGATATGATTTTGAAACACAAAGAGAGTGCAAAAACTACATCTTTAAACTCAAAGGTGTGAAAGCAAAAAAAAAATATTTTAACTTAACGCATGCTGCTGGGTAAAAAAAAGATAATAATTCTAAGACTTGACTACAATAAAATAAAATGAAGGTAGATTATGGCATATAAAGCAAAAAGCTATAAAATAAAGACTAATACACTCAACTCATGAATCTATTCTTGTAAGTACATTAGTCTACGCATTATTTGGTTCATATTTTATAAAACAAGAACATACCAACTTCGTGACTTTTACTCACAAAGATCTCTAAATCACAATTTCTATAAAACCAAAAGCTATAGCTCATGCTATTAAATAAAATAAATACTTGTTGCAAATCTTTAAATAAAATTACGAAAAGGAAATATTTCAGAACCACTGACCTTTTTGTGGGCAGTGAATCGGGATTGCGTCAAGGTCTACTATCTTGAACGACTATATAACTTCAAAAGAATAGAATCCTCTGTTTTGGTAGTGTGAAACTAGTATATAGACTAAAGAGTTTTTCAAGGGAGGTAAAGGTAATACAGTGGTAATAGTAGTAGATTTTTAGGCGGCCAAGCTATCCAGAAGTGGTCCGATATGCAAGTATTTATCGAGGAAAAATTAAGTTAGGATTCCTCTTGTGAAAATTCAAATTTGAACGGCTAAAAGAGCCGTTATGATGACCTGAGATGGTCAGTAATGGTTGTAGGCAGAGTTAAGAAAAAAAAATAAGGTGCACTCTCTGTCTATTAAGAAAGAGAGCAAAATCATAAAGAAGGAGAGAGAAAGTTGGAAGAAAAATGGCAATTCACGTGGGAGGGAGAAATTTTGGAAAAAGGGAAAAGAGATCTTTTGTTGAAAAAGGAAAGATTTCTTTCTGTAAAGTAGATTGGAAAATCTTGATCATTAATTGATGAATTCATATGGCAAGATGTGGGGTCAAAGTGTGAAAGGATGAGGAGAGAGTGTGTTAGGCGTGTGTTTTTGGTTGTTGGGAGCCTAGGTGTTGCTGACATGGATCTTATATGATACCTACATGGAGGTAGAATAGAGTAGATGGGCTGGTAGATATGGGCTATGAAAATGGGTTGTTGTTATTGATTTGTGCCATTTTTTGTTGGCGGAATGGATCAGGTAAATGGGCCAATTTTGAGCAAATTTTGGAATTCAAATCCTTTTTTTTATATTTCCTTGGCTTCCTCGTCTAAATATTTTGGACATAATAATAATATAATAGATATATAAATCAATTTAAATCAATAGTTAATTTATAAAAATAGAATAATAACAATAATACTAATAGCGGTACTACTAATTACAAAATTAATAATAATAAATAATTATAAGATAGCTAATAATACTATTAGAGTATTAATGACCAGGAAGCACAATAAAATTAATTAGAAGAAAAGTAGGACAAAATTGGGTATCAACAATGTTGGCTAAGGGAAAAACGCTCAACTCAGGGGTTGGAGCCCTAATGTTGGCTAAAGAAAAATGCTCAACTCAAGGGTTAGAGCCCTAATGTTGGCTAAAAGGAAAAACTCTCAACTCAGGGGTTGGAGCCCTAATGTTGGCTAAAAGAAAAAACACTCAACTCAGGGGTTGGAGCCATAATGTCAGCTAAGAAAGTACCAGGTTGATGTTGGGAATTCTAAACTATCCTTTTTTTGGAGGGATTTTCTTCTTTTGCTATGTCTTTTTTTTTAATTATTATTTTCTGATAAGATGTAGGAAAGAATTTGGAGGAAACTTCCTTTTTGCATTGATTATTTGCTGCAAAGCTGTTTCAGCACTTGCACGTTTCTTTTCTGTTGGTTGCACCCACTTTTTGTGCGGTAGCCTGGATTGCACCTGTTCTAATTTTCAAACAAAAAATAATTGTTAGTTTGAAACGGTGGTTGGTTCTGTGGCCTTGATTGCTTGATCCCGGCCTATCTTTTGTCGAGACTCTCTGCTACTTGCTGGTTTTGAAGATGATTCTCTCTTTCAATCTGCAGTACTCAACTTTCAAGATTTCATAATGACTTGCTCGTGTGGGCCTTTGTGTTTCACTTTAATTTACTTTTAGAACCTTTAACCTTGACTTTCTTTCCTTTTCGATGTCTTTGCTTTGAAAGCATCAACAGTCATGACCAGTCGGGATTGGCTTGATGCACCCGCTGAGGCTGGGTATTTTCCTTTAGTTTTTTTTGCCAGGCAAAGCCCTGTAAAACTAGTCCTGCCATATTTTTTTTGTAATAGTTTCGGAAACAGAGTTAAACCGAAAGGGATTCGAAAAAAAAAGTAAACAAAGTCCAGAAGATGGATTTAAATAGAAGCGTCCCTTTCGGGGGAAGAGCAGGACTTATCTGGGGCACATGCGGGCTTCAAATAGACATGACATACTTCTTGGACTGGATGCCTAACCCGCACAAACTTTCCAGCTTCTCGTAAACTCATTGATCCACGTTTCAAAACCAGGGAACCTTGCCAGGACTCTTTTAGTGGTGAGATGTCTTCTTTTCGGCCGACAGTGCCCTTTGCAGGTTTTTGCCAATCGACCTCTCTCATTTCTCTCCTCGACGTCGCCCGATAGTACTCTTTACGAGTTTTTACTAAGCAGACTCTCTCATTTTTAATTTCTCAACTCACCGTCGCCTTATGGTGCCCGTAGGTTTTCACCGATAAGATTCTTATTTTATTTCTCTCAATTTGGATTGCATCAAATTCCAACAATGATGTTTTTCACTTCCCATGCCTTTGCCAATTAATCAGAAGGACTTTGACGAGGTTTCTGGGTAAAAGAATCTTGGACAGAATTACAACTTTGGAATCGTTTGGCGGGCTCATGGCCGAGCCATTATATCATCTGCCCCAGTTTTACTTTTTGGGGGAATCGGAATTTTTGGTTTTGGTGTGACTGAACCCCAGAGAGAGACTGCCTACGTATCCTTTCGGAATCAAGTCAGACGTAGTTCAGAAAAAACATTTGTTTTTGTTGTTTTCGTTTTTGTTTTATTTTTTGTTTTTGTTTTTCTTTCTGTGACGACCCAAAGGGTCATCACCTGTTTTCTCATTCGCTCCGTGCTTCCGAGGCCTTAAAAACCTCACTTTTACTTGCCTCGATTGGCGTGCGCAGTCCGGGCACGTAGCCGAAAAGTTTTTATATTGAAATATGTGAATTATGTGAAACATTTGAAGAATTTTGATATTATTATGATTAAAGTTGACTTCAGTCAACATTTTTGGTAAACAAATCCGGACCCGTGATTTGACGGTCCCGGAGGGTCTGTAGAAAAATATGGGACTTGGGCGTATGCCCGGAATCGAATTCCGAGGTCCCAGGCCCGAGGAATGAATTTTTCCATGAAATTATTTTCTGAAAATGTTTAAGGAAAATGAAAATGAAATTTGATCAAAAATTAATGGTATCGGGCTCGTATTTTGGTTCTGACTCCCGGTACAAGTCTCATATATCATTTAAGCGCTTTCTGTAAAATTTGGTTGAAATCGGACGTCGTTTGACATATTTCGGACTTGAAAAAGGAAAATTTGTGTTTTATGAAAAATAGGAAGAAGTCATGCGATTTGAGGCTTGATTCTATGTAAATGGTGTTATTTTGGCGATTTGATCGTAGGAGTAAGTCCGTAGGATGTTTTTGAGGTTGTGTGCATATTTGGTTTGGAGCCTCGAGGGCTCGGATGAGTTTTGGATAGGTGTCGGATTGCATTTCTCATTTTTGGAAAATCTGGTATTTTTCTTCTGTGATCTTCGCAATTGCGAATATGAGTCTCGCAATTGTGAGCTCGCAAATGCGAGCTTTGAGTCGCAAAAGCGAAGTCTGGGGTCTGCGCATAGGGTCGCAAATGCGACCCATTTTCTCGCAAATGCGAAGGTCGGGGAACTAAGCAGCGTTCGAAAATGCGAACAAAAATGTCGTAATTCCCATACCTGCAATGGTTCGCAATTGTGAACCCAAGTTCGCATTTCCCATATCCGCAGCCCAGCAAATTTTATACTTAGTCGAATTTTCATCACTTTTCAATATTCTTTCGAAACCCAAACACCCTAGGCAATTTTTCAAGAGCAAACTTTATCCCAAATCACTTGTAAGTTGATTTTTACTTAATCCCTTCAATCATTTACATCATTTATCATGTTTTTATCTTAAAATCAAGGATTTCCATGGGTAAAAATGGGGATTTTGGGTAGAACCTAGGTTTTTCTTAAAATTGGAGATTTGGACCTCAATTTGAGGTCCGATTTCAAAACAAATCGTAGCTATGAACTCGTGGAGGAATGGGTAACCGAGTTTTGATTCGAACCTCGGGTTTTGGCCACGTGGGCCCGGGGGCGTTTTGGGAATTTTTGAGTAAAACTTTGGGAAATTCATTTTCATGCATTAAAATTGATTCAATTAGCATTTGTTGATACATTCAAGTAATTTGTGACTAGATTCGAGCGGTTTTGTGGTGAATTCGAGGGGTAAAGCTATACTAGAGGCTTGAGTGGATTTTTGGAGCATTTGAGGTAAGTGTTTGATCTAACTTTGGCTTGAGGGAATAGGATTAGAGTATTATTAATTGTTATTTGCCAAGTGATCGAGTATGGTGTATAGGTATGGTGACGAGTATCTATACACCGGTGTCTAGCATGACCGTGGGTCTTTGTTGGTACTTGTTTTGGTATACTTCGGGACTCTTCCTAGCTAATTAATGATTTTCTACATAATGTGAAGAGTTTTGAGGATTAATTATGAATTGTGAATTCTTTGGAGCGTTGGCTCAAACGATAAAATACTATCGAGTAAGAAATGAAAGAATTGGAAAGAGATGTAATTATCTCCCTTGCCGGGATTTAGTTGTTTAATTGTGTATTTTTCTTGCCGGGACATTTCTTGTTATTATTTATTTCCCTCGCCCGTTTGGTTGTGATTTATGTTTGGGTGAGGAAGAGTGATGATGCACGAAGGGTCATTCCGTGCCATTGTTAATTATATTATGCACGAAGGGTCATTCCGTACCATTGTTAATTATATTATGCACGAAAGGTCATTCCGTGCCATTGTTAATTATATTATGCACGAAGGGACATTCCGTGCCATTGTTGATTATATTTTCACGAAGGGTCATTCCGTGCCATTGTTAATTATATTATGCACGAAGGGACATTCCGTGCCATTGTTGATTATATTTGCACGAAGGGTCATTTCGTGCCATTGCTAATCATATTATGCACGAAGGGACATTCCGTGCCATTGTTGATTATATTATGCACGAAGGGTCATTCCGTGCGATTGTTTGATCATATTTGCATGAAGGATCATTCCGTGCCAGGAAATGAGAGTTATGTGAGGGAAGCACGAAGGGTGATGCCGTGCATTTTATTTGATTGCTTTGGGTGAGGATGAGAGTAAAAGCACGAAGGTTGATGCCGTGCAACTGTTGGATTTCTTGTTTCTGTTAATTATTGTTGTGCCATGTTTCTTATTTAAGTTGATGACTTTTATATCCGGATTGTACTCCCCCATGGCATGCTTCCCTCCCTTTTAACTGTTTGGCTTTGGTATTCTTTCCTTTTATTGCACATATATATATTGAACTACACAAGTTGATTGGTAGTCTTGTCTAGCCTCGTCACTACTTCACCGGGGTTAGGCCAGGCACTTACCAGCACATGGGGTCGGTTGTGCTGATGCCATACTTCTGTGCTTTTTGCATAGATCACGATACCGGATCAGCTTTTGGACCACAGTAGTAGTATACTGATCGGGAGCTGACTTCATTTCAGGGACTTACAAGGTAGCCTAGCTGGCATTCGCAGGCCGAAGTCCCTTTCCATATTTTTAGTTTGTTTTCATTTTTCCGAGACAGACATTATGTATTTTCCATTCAGCCTTGTTTGTAGCACTCTTTAGTGGTTCGTGAGATAGCGACTCCAGTCTTGGGTAGTGAAATGCTAAGCTTCCGCATTCTGGGTTTTTAGTTATTTATGTTATAAAAGACTTTCTCTTTTATTTAAAGGTTTATTATTGTTATTGTTGTTATGTTGTTATCCAAAAAGGTTTAAATGTTTGGCTTGCCTAGCTCCAATAGTAGGCGCCATCACGACTCTCGGTGGTGGGAAATCCGGGTCGTGACACTTTTTTTTTTCTTTTCAGCATTTTTCTTTCTTTTTTTCTTTTGTTTTTTTTCTTTTCTTTTTGATAGTACTTCCGAGTTCCAAAGAGGGTAGCCAAAGAAGAGTAACCGGATCAAATGGGTTTGTAAAGGGTTGATAGTGTTTGGATAGCGGGAAGGAAAGCCCTCGTCATCTCAATTGCACAAAAACCATCACCGCAGCAAGTCTAAATATAGTACCTTTTTACTGCGTCTGCATTGACTGCTGCTTCAGGATCATTTCCCTCGATGTCTCCCAGATACAATGCTCCTCTCGGCAATATCTTTCGAATGATGTATGGACCCTTCCAATTAGGAGCAAATTTTCCTTTTGCTTCCTGATGATGAGGGAGAATGTGTCTTAACACGAGTTGTCCCACTTTAAAATTCCTGGGACGTACTTTCTTGTTATAGGCGCGGGCCATTATTTGTTGGTACAACTGCCCGTGACAAACCACGGCCATTCATTTTTCATCAATTAAAGACAATTATTCCAGCCGAGTCTTGACCCACTCACTATCCTCAATTTCTGCTTCAACGATTATCCGGAGCGAATGGATTTCTACCTTTGCAGGTATAACAGCCTCAGTTCCATAAACCAACAAGTATGGGGTAGCACCTACCGATGTGCGCACTGTGGTGCGATATCCAAGTAATGCAAAAGGTAGCTTTTCATGCCATTGTCTGGAGCTTTGAATCATCTTTCTCAGAATCTTCTTGATGTTCTTGTTTGCTGCTCCGCGACACCATTGGCTTTAGACCGGTAGGGAGTGGAGTTTCTATGTGTTATTTTGAATTGTTCGCATACTTCTTCCATCAAACGACTATTCAGGTTGGCATTATTGTCTGTGATGATAGTTACAGGAATACCAAAGCGACAAATAAGATTAGAATGCACAAAATCTACCACAACTTTCTTGGTGACTGATTTGAGAGTGATAGCTTCCACCCACTTCGTGAAATAGTTAATAGCAACCAATATGAATCTATGTCCGTTTGAGGCCTTTGGCTCGATCGGCCCAATGACGTCCATGCCCCAGGCAACGAATGGCCAAGGTGCTGACATAGGATGCAGTTCAGTTGGAGGTGCATGAATCAAACCACCGTGCACCTGACACTGATGGCATTTTCGGACAAAGCTGAAGCAGTCCTTCTCCATAGTTATCCAATAATATCCTGCCCGAAGGATTTTCTTTGCCAAAACATACCCATTCATATGAGGTCTGCACACTCCTGGATGTACCTCATGCATAATTCTTTCGGCTTCCTCGGCGTCAACACATCTTAACAAGTTGAGGTCCAGGGTCCTCTTATACAAGACATCACCACTCAAGAAGAAACCACTCGCATGTCGTTTGATAGTTCTCTTTTAATCTCCAGTAGCTTGCTCAGGGTATTCTTGCATTTTCAAAAACCTTTTAATGTCGTGATACCATGGGTGGATGGTTAGATCTGCTTCAATCGTGTTACAATAACCATGACTTTCCTAGATTTGAATCTCTAGAGGATAAATATGGGCATTGCCTAGGTAAGGCAACATCGAAGCCAGAGTGGCGAGTGCATCAGCTAGTTCATTGTGACACCGAGGGATGTACCTAAATTCTATCGACTTGAACCACTTGCTGAGATCTTCCACATGTTGCTGATAGGGAATGAGATTAACATCTCGGGTCTCCCACTCTCGCTGGGCCTTCCAGATAATCAAATCAGAATCCCCAATGATCAATAACTCTTGAACATCTTGGCCAATCGCCATATTCATGCTCATGATGCAGGCTTCATACTCAGCGGTATTGTTCGTGCAGAAGAACCAAAGCCTGGATATAGCCGGGTAGTGTTGACCAGTAAGTGAGATCAAGATTGCCCCAATTCTTACACCTTTAGCGTTTACCGCTCCATCAAAGAAAATTTTCCAAGCATGGGTATCTTCGGAGATTGCTTATATTGAATTTACCTCTTCATCTGGGAAGTAAGTGCTCAACGGTTGGTATTCCTCGTCAACCAGGTTTTCTGCCAGATGATCTGCCAATGCCTGGGCCTTCATCGTTGTGCGAGTGATATAAACTATGTCAAACTCAGTGAGCAAAATCTGCCACTTTGCTAATATCCCCGTGGGCATCGGTTTCTGGAATATGTATTTCAAAGGATCCAGCCTGGTTATGAGCTAGGTAGTGTAAGCTTGCAGATAATGTCTTAGCTTCTGAGCGACCCAAGTCAAGGCACAGCAGGTTCTCTCCAACAGAGTATACTTAGCTTCATAAGTGGTGAACTTCTTGCTCAAGTAGTATATTGCCTGTTCTTTCTTCCCAGTTACATTGTGCTGCCTGAGGACACGGCCAAAAGAATTTTCCAATACCGTCAGATACAAGAAAAGAGGTCTCCCTGGCTCCGGTAGGACCAAGACTGGCGGATTCGACAGATATTCTTTAATCTTATCGAAAGCTTCTTGACACTCGTCCGTCCATTTGACTGCTACATCTTTCTTCAGTAACTTGAATATAGGCTCACATGTGGAAGTCAATTGAGTAATGAACCGGCTGATATAGTTTAATCTGCCCAACAAGCTCATCACATCCTTCTTAGTTTTAGGAAGAGGCAGGTCCAGGATAGACTTTATCTTTGTTGGGTCTAACTCAATACCTCTCCTGCTAACTATGAAGCCCAGAAGTTTGCCCGACGGGACTCCAAATACACATTTAGCTAGGTTCAGCTTTAGATCATACTTGCGCAGTCTCTCAAAGAATTTTCTCAAATACCGAACGTGATCATCCTGAGTTCGGTACTTGATGATCACATCGTCCACATATACTTCTATCTCCTAATGCATAATATCATGGAAGATGGCGGTCATGGCACTCATATAGGTCGCTCCAGCATTCTTCAGACCAAATGGCATAACCTGGTAACAGCATGTACCCCAGGGTGTGGTGAAGGCCATTTTCTCTGCGTCTTCTTCATCCATCAACACCTGGTGATATCCTGCGTAGCAATCCACGAAGGAGTGTATCTCATGCTTGGCGTAGTTATCAATGAGGATGTGGATGTTAGGCAAAGGGAAATTGTCTTTGGGACTTTCCCTATTCAAATCTCTGTAATCTACACACACCCAGGTTTTCCCGTCTTTCTTTGGAACTGGGACTACATTAGCCAACCATGTAGTGTACCGAACTACTCGTATTACCCCTGCTTTCAACTGTTTTGTGATTTTTTCTTTGATCTTATCACTGATGTCAGTTTTAAACTTTCTTTGCTTTTGCTGGACCGGGGGGCAATCGGGGTAGGTTGGCAACTTATGCACCACTAGATCGACACTCAGCCCTGGCATGTCATCATACGACCAAGCAAACACATCTTTAAACTCAAACAGGAGTTGGATTATTGCATCTCGAGTTTTCTTATCTGTGTGAATGCTTATTTTGGTTTCCCAGATTTCCTCAGAAGTTCCCAAGTTAACCGGCTCAGTATCATTCAGATTTGGCTTAGGTTTATTCTCAAATTGTTCCAGTTCTCGATTTATTTCCCTAAAGTCCTCTTCTTCATCATATTCCGGTTCTTGGTTCATTATTTCACAATTAGACGGTGTGTTTGGATCTGGGCATGAAGTCCGCAAGCATGTCATGTTATTTAAAGTCGCATTATTATAACTGAAAAGAAGAAATAAAAGAGGAAAATAAAGAAAATCAGAAAGAATAAAGAGAAAAATGAACGATGAAATATTGATTTCATTTCTTGGAATTGGGAAGATAATAGGGTTTACATTAGGAAATTTAAAGACAAGAAACTAAAAGAAACATCTGAGTTACACCCTAGAATAACTCGGGATGCAGAAAAAGTAGCAGGACACGTCTACCGGGACTCCCTCCCGATCGTAAACGGCGTAGCCTTCCAATTTTGAAGCTTGGTGCTTGGTCCCATGTATAACACCTCAGCGGTGCTGGTGCCCTCTCTCGGCTGGACCATGTGGGTTTCGTAGAGTACTTTTCTCATTGCCCCACATATTTTCTCAAATTCTTCATCCGTGAAAACCTCATCATCTTCCTCTTCACTGTACTTCGGTTTGATAAAGATTTCATACAAATGTGGCAGTGGTTGTGGCAAAACCCATCCTTCCTTCTTTCTCTCGTCTGCCCACTTTACATCATCTGGGGTAGGGTGGAAACCTATCCCGAAGAACTTTTCGATTGTAGGTAGAGTCACCAGTTCAGATATTCCTTGCAGAGACTTTCCAAGTCCTTTTCCTGACTTGAAACCATGTCTGATCATTTCCTTGGCCACCATAATCGAGGCATTGGATAGGAAAGGTTGAGGGCAAGGGTTTCCTTCTTCATGTTGATCTGCCACCATAACTTCAAATGCTTGGTAAACAATATGTTCACTACCTTCCATCGCTTCTAGACATGGGACAGATGGGTCCCGATAGATTGACTGTTCATCTTCTCCATGAATCAAAATTTCCTGATCCTCATATTCAAACTTCACCATTTGATGGAGGGTAGAAGGTACAACTCCAGCGGCATGGATCCAAGGCCTTCCCAGAAGAAAATTATAGGACGTATCCATGTCCAGCACTTGGAAAGTCACCTCGAAGTCCACCGGTCCAATAGTCAAGATTAGGTCAATTTCCCCGCTGCTATCTCTTTTGATGCCGTCAAAGGCTCTCACACAGACATTGTTGGGACGAATCCTTTCAGTCCCGATTTCCATACGTTGCAGTGTGGAGAGTGGGAAAATGTCTACCCTCGAACCTCCATCCACCATGACCCGCTTTACATAATATCCTTCATATTTAACGGTTAAGTGCAAGGCTTTGTTGTGAGCAGCTCCTTCTGGAGGCAGGTCATTTTTGCTAAATGAAATCTGATTGACAACAAATAACCTTTTTGCCATCCTTTCTAGTTGTTCCACCGAGGTTTCAACTGGCACATATGCCTCATTCAGAGTTTTCATTAAAACCTTTTGATGCTCAGGGGATTTCATCAGCAATGACAGCAATGATACTTGTTCGGGACACTTTTGCAATTGATCGACCACCTCATAGTCGGCCATTTTCATATTCTAAAAAAAAGCTTCTGCTTCCTCAGCACTCACAGGTTTCTTGGGTGGGAAACGCCTTCTGGTGGCATTGTTTACCTCTTCTATGTTTGAGTATTTTTCAACAGGGGGATTTTCTAGAAGATCTCCCAAGATCTCTTTTCCTTTATACGTAACCACCGTCTAATGATAATTCCACGGCACTGCAGCAGGGCTCGTCATAGGCTTCTGTGGTACGCGTCCAATAACCACTGGCTCACTCAGCCGAGGTGGTTTAATTGTCCTCCGCACCACATAGGCTTGCTTGGGAACGTAACTTGTGTTCCTTTTTCAATTCCAATTTCTTTGGAGGGCTCACAATCAGCTGCTTTTCTTGGTGGCCTCGTGGTACATAGAGAATTCCATCTTTGGGAGGTATCGCCTCTGTTCTTGTTTCAGTTTTCTTTTCTGGTTCTGTCTTGGTGAGTTTGGTCTTCTTCTCCCCTTTATCTTGCTTCGGGGCAACCCTTGGCTTTCTTTCTGCATCAGCAATAGCAATGATGGCCTTTAATGCCGGATCAAACTATTTGTCCTCACAGATCATCCCAATCACAGGCCCATTATTGTGGGTTGGCAATGGATTATTAGTCATATTTGGGACCTCCTCGTCCCTCAGCACTATCTTTCCCTGCTCTATTAATTTCTCCACTGCTTGTTTCAGCGTCCAACAGTCATTTGTAATATAGCCTTCTGCCCATGAATGATAAGTGCACCTGACACCGGCTCTGAAGGCAGGTGATGCTGGGTTATGCCTCGTTTGGGGGACCGGTTGCAGTATACCCATTTGGACAAGTTTCGGGAATAGATTAGCGTAAGATTCACCAATTGGGGTAAAATTTTATCTTCCAAACGGCTCCCGGTGAGGAAGGCTATTTTGCGGAGGACGAGGATTATAGTGGTTCTAGTGAGGAGCCTGATTTCTTGGGAATGGGGCTTGATTTCTATTGGCATATGGCTGTGGCCGGGCAAAGGGTTCAGCGTTCATGACCGCATAAGGTGGAGGAGCATAAGCCATGTCATGATGAGGGTATTAATGTTGAGGGGTTCTTTCAGAAAACATGGGTCTGGGAGCGCGGTGTCTTCTTGCCCCTGATGCTGCCATAGACGTTTTTTCTTTCTTCTTACCCTTAGCGATTCCTCCAAACCCACCTTGAATGGCTTGGGAGGTTACTCTAATGGCTGACTGGATCAAGATTCTACCCATTTTCAGACCGTTCTCCACCATCTCACCGATCTTAATTGCCTCTGCAAAAGGTTTGCACATAGCCGACATCATGTTCTGGAAGTAATCGGCTTCCTAGGCCTGAAGAAATACAGTGACCATTTCCACTTCATCCATTGGAGGTTTCACCCTCGATGCTTGCTCGCGCCACTTAATTGCATATTCCCAAAAACTTTCTGAGGATTTCTTCTTTAGATTTGCCAAGGAGTTCCTGTATGGCGCAATGTCTAAGTTGTACTGAAATTATCGAACAAAATCTCTGGCAAGATCGTCCCAAATGTGCCATCGAGATATGTCCTGATCCATATACCATTCCTAGGCTATGCCTACCAAGCTTTCTCCAAAATAAGCCATTAACAACTCTTTTTTTCTGCCAGCCCCACGCAATTGGTTGCAATACTTTTTAAGGTGAGCAATGGGATTTCCATGCCCATCATATTTCTCAAACTTCGGCGTTTTGAATCCCATGGGCAGGTGCACGTGAGGGAACATGCACAGATCAGTATAGGAGACACTTTTTTGCCCGCTTAAACCTTGCATATTTTTTAGGCTTTGTTCCAGGCTTCTCATCCTTTTTTCCATCTCATCCTGCTCAGGAGCTTTAGGAGTTTTCTCTTGTCCGGGTTTAAACTCAAACGGGGGTGGCTGAGAGTAAGTGTATGTGGGATATTGAGGAGGATCCGCTTGAAAATAGGATTTTGGAAAGTGAAGGCCGAGGGATCAAAAGCGGCCCTAGGTAGCGAAGGTTGTGTGGTGGCGGAGCATGGTGGAGCAGTAAAAATATTGGGGGCTACTCCTGATGTGAACACCTGGGGGCGTACCTCAGAAGGTGTTCCTACAAAGTGAGCAGACATGGTAGGTTGTCCCAATGGGGTATTCGGATGACTGATGGGAATGTTAGAAGTACCCCCGGATCTGAGGAACAACTCAGGAAAGCCAGGGATAGCACTTGGAGGCTCCCTTCCGTTAGTCCATGCATCCCGCATCTCCATAACTCAGAGACTTAATATCCAGTTTCCTTCAGCTGTGGCAGACTCGGAGGCCGGTATCCCTGAGATGGGGCTGTCTTCGGTGATGAAAACTGGTGGCAAAGTCATTTCAGACGACATTTCTATACTTCCTTTTGATCTGGTAAAATACTGATGTGATGCCAGTTTACCAAAAACCAACCACCATTTCTAAAAAACCTAAGCTGGAATTGACAGCAATCAATGGTTAGTTTGAGATAAGTAACGGATAGGTAACCGCATATTGGGGTGTGATGCACCTATACAGTTAAATGAGTGTCTACATGTTTGCAATGATTGCATGCGTCATCCCGGCATTTCTTCCCATTTCTTTCTTTTAACTTTCCACACTCTGTTTTTCTTGCTTTTTCTTTCTCTTTCTGGTTTTTCTCTCATTTTGATTTTTCTTTCCTCTCCATTTTTCTGTTCTTTCATTCTGGCCTTTGCTTTTTGCCATGGTTTTCTTATTTTTCTCTTTTTTTTTTGTTTATTTTCCACTCTTGTTTTTCCTTTCACTTTCTTTCCTTCCCCTCTTTTTTTCTTATGGTTACGGTCGAATCTTATGGAGATTGCCTACGTATCATGATCCCGCATGAATCAGACCAAGTGTAGTTCTTGCAAATAAATGCAAAAATAAAGAAATATTTTTTGGGATTTTCAATTTTCATTAATAAAACTTCAATTACAAAGATACTAAACTATTTTATTTTTTTTTTTGGAAAAGGAAAGCTACAAAATAGACTCAAAATAACAAAATAAAGACTCAATGACTAAAACAAGGTCGAGAATACATTAAAGCTTCAAATCCTGGGGCCCGCGAGGCATCATTCAGTATCGCCGCGGGCCTGCGTGCAAGACCCCCTTGTAATTGCTCCAGATCATTCATGACTTGCCGAACAAAAATCATCACCGTAGCAAAGAAGGTAGTACGACTCATTCTTTCGCCTGCTTGACACTTCATGATGATATAATCTGCAATGGCTCTAATTCTTTCTTTAATCCTGCCCTTTTCCTGAAGTAGTCGACTTATTTGCTGGTTGCGGGCCTCTAGCACCTGGGAGTCATGGAGGTGATAGTCTTGTAACTGCTGAATTTCGTTCTCCATTTTAGCCATTAGCCTATAGCAATGTTCCCTCTCAACTTGGAAATCTTTGGCCCGCTGGGCTGCCTCATCTTCAAGGGTATTCACTTTTCTTTTCAGATTAGCAATAATTCTCGCATAATTTCTTTTCATTTGTTGCACAAATTGGGCTCGTTCCTCTGTCTTCTTTGCCCACTGCGCCCTGAGTTTTGCTATATTCCCTTCAGATTTCTCCAACTCTTCCTCGCACCCTAAGACTTGCTTTTTCAGTCCGCTTATCAACCTTTCATCGGCCCGGCTTCTTTCTTGGTTGTTAGCAGCTATTTTCATTTGTTGGATTTGAGCCTTAAGAGCCTCATTTTCTTGGGTCAGCTTCTTCTTGTCACCTTTATCGGCTGTGGCTTGCAATCTATTTTTAAACTAAAGATCCCAAACCTACTTTTCCAATGCTCCTATTCGAGCCAT
This sequence comes from Nicotiana glauca, assembly GCA_026770625.1. Classification (NCBI taxonomy): domain Eukaryota; kingdom Viridiplantae; phylum Streptophyta; class Magnoliopsida; order Solanales; family Solanaceae; genus Nicotiana; species Nicotiana glauca. The sequence continues at coordinate 28,991 of MU665182.1, forward strand.
GTATTCATTCTCTTTGGCTAACCAATCCCATTGCACCTGAACCACATCAGTAAATTGTTGGACATATGGTCTCTTCGCGCGTCTCTCAGGAATTTGGAATCTTTTTCAAAACCAAACCAAATATTTAGGATCCACTTCGCCTTTAGCTCGATCTTGCACTATGATATTAGGCTCAAGATACCTATATTCATTCCATATCTGGCGGATTTTCCCATCTGGAAATGCAGCTTTCGGGCCTAGTTCGATAACTTGTTTGCTCAGGTCTTCATCACCGTGGATGGTTTGAAATCTTCCCAATTGGCGTAGAACCCTGTCGGGAGCATAGGGTTGGATACTCCAAATGCCTATCAAGAGAATATAGGGTACTTCAGCTGATGTGTATACTGCCTCAGTAACGGGAAGCCATCAGAAGGCCCACTCAATTTTGTCAGCGGTCAAAGATCTCAAACATGATAGCCAAGCCTCAGTACCCTTAGGGAATTCAATACCTGTTACCCTGGTTTTAAATTCTTCAGTGCAACTCAACCCGGTCAAACCATAGTTCATGTACCCAGTCCGGTGACAGAGATGCTCTTGTATCCATAGTTATAGCAACAAATTACAACCCTGAAAGAATTTCTCCCCTTCTCGGCATTTGGTCAAAGCTCGATACATTTCAGCCACAATCAGAGGAACCACCGTGCTATTGGTTTTCTTTATAGCCACATCTAGCATTCCTACGAGTCCTATATCTGTGTGACCATCTTTTCGGGGACAGATCACGACTCCCAAGAAAGCTACCAGGAAAGCTAATCCCTGTCGTGCCTCCCACTTATCTTTGTTTCCAACGTGTGTTAAACCAGTGTTGGGCTCCTCAAATCCTCGCAGGTTACCATATTGGTGGTACAAGAAGTGGAGTGTGCAATACCCTTCTGATAAATTCTTATCCTGAATATCCCGGCTGATACTTAATAAGTCCAAAAATTTGTGAAGGTTTACCGGTCTCGGTGCCAATGGATATCGACCCCTGAGGTTTCCGTTAAGGCCTGCATATCTTGCAACCTCCTCCAATGTCGGTGTAAGCTCGAAGTCTGAGAACCGGAACACGTTGTGAGTTGGGTCCCAAAAAGGTATCAATGCTTCAATAATATCCGGCCTTGGCTTAATGTTCAATAATCCGACAAGGCCACCCAGAATCTTTTCCACCGTTTCTCTGCTACCCTTTCCTAGGTCATTCCACCACATGTGGATATTCAAAGGGATCTTACTCAGGACTGAGAAGGATTTAATGTCAATTGTACTCATCCTGCACATTTATTTAAAATAATTTAAGGCTTTATTTTGACCCAAAAGAAAAGTGGCTATTTTTCAAAAAAAAATTATTTAAGAAAAACAAAGACATGGTTTTGCGAATACTGCCTTTCAGCACTCCGGGGAAGAAGACTTTAAGGCTGTGCCAGCTAACCGTAAAAAATGACTCAGGGTGGTTGTTCTTGCAAAAGCAGCCTTCTGACGCCCTTTTGGGGACATTTGGCTTATTTTACAAGAATGGCATCACCCGACTTATTTGTAACAAAAATTAAAATTTTGGGTATTATTTTTTGGCTATTTTTGCAAAAAGGGAAGTTGGATCTGATGAGGCTTACCTACGTATCTCACATCCAGTGAGAATCAAACTGGCGTAGTTCGGGGATATTTGTCAAAACCAAAAATCTTTTTCTTTTCTTTTTCTCAAAAATCCGGCAAAGTTTCAGTACTATTTAGATATTGGATTTTCAAAACAAGTAGTTACCTTCACTTAACTCTAACACTGCTATTTTCTTTCAACTCTCTCCCATTATTTACAAGTCGGTCAACATGCAAAGCCGAGCAAATAAATGCACAAGTAGCATGTAAGATGCATCAGGATGCATGGTCATTTCATTTCAGGTTACCTGTCCTAGACGGACCCAACCCCTGTGTTGAGTCCCCCAAGTCAAATGCACATGATGCAAACAAATATTCCTACTGATGAGTGGTGATTTTACCACTCAATCTAGCCTCTTTTCCTTAGCTTTTATGTCCTTTTACTATAATATGAGGTCGCTTATGGTGTGTATTGTTATATTTTTAGGTAAATGATGCTACGAAATGATTTGAATTGAATTGAAGTGGAATTGAGCAAAAGAGGGTGAAAATATGCAAAAGTATCCAGTGAATTCCGCATCTGCGAAATAGTGGTCGCAGAAGCGACCTCGCTTCTGCGGATGGAAGCACGCATCTGCGAAAGAAAATAATTTCTCAGGAACCGCATATGTGGTAGGATATTTGCTTCTGCGATGGCGCATCTGCGCTTGGTGAACCGCATCTGCGATGACAGTGTTCATTTGGATTTTCGCTTCTGCGTTTGGAGCTCCGCTTCTGCGGAGCCGCACCTGCGATGATTCTCCCGCAGGTGCGGAAGTCGTGCATCAGAACTGGGCAAAGTAGATATTTCATATCTTCTCAACCCCAAACCATTTTTATACTCGTCTAAATAGATATTTTAGGGATCTTTGGCTTATTTTCAGTTCATAGAACTAGAGAGAACATTTTTGGAAGCTAGGGTTTTTGCACACACACTTGGGTCTTGAAGATTGAAGCTTGGGGTTAAGATTTTTTTACCCATTTATGTTTATTTCTTCATTTCCTTGCTTTGTATTGAATATTTAAGTGTGTAGTATTTATTTCCAACACTTGAATCTTGTTTATGGAAGTATTCATATTTAGAGTGTGGATTAAATACCTTGTTGTGCTTATGTATTGAACGATTTTTATTCATTTATGAAGTGAGTTATTGTTACTTTAATTATTCTTGTTCTTTAATATTTCCAAATGGATTATCTAAACCTAGGACTCGCCCATTAACTCTGAATTAATATTGGAAAATATAATTTGGGGTTGGGAAAAATTAATTAACAAGAACTTGAGGCGTTAACCCTCACTTTATAGATTCTACCTAGGGATAGGATTGAACTACTTGTAGCCCTTCTGGGTGTGCTTAATCTTCTAATTGTTTTAGGGATAATTCAATTAGAAAGTCTTGTTAGTCTTCGGAAGAAGCTAATTAAGAATTATTATCCGTGTCTAATTAACATAAACTCGTTCATATTTGTAAAATCATGAAATACATTGGATCGTTACTTGAGTGTAATTTCCGATGCAACCATACTTGTAGCCATTGATCATTTTACTTGCTTTCTAGATTAGTTTACATTTTCGCATTTAGATATAAAATATTTTCAAACCAAAATTCGTAGTATTTGGCATTGCGCAATAAGCGATAATTTTCTTACATTCCTAATCGCCTACACATTGTTCTTTGTGGGATTCGACCCCGACTCATAGTTGGGTAAATTATATTGCATGTGACCGTGTCTATTACTTTCTAGTAGTGGATTTGGACGTTACCGCCTACTAGGGATCCGGCATGAGGCTTTATTATACTAGGTTTAAGCCCTGGGTTTATTATTCTAGACCTGGCTTACCCGAGCGGACAACTCAAGCCGAGGGGGGCAGCGTACCGGGATATAGAAGCTCTGCCGGCTTAGAAACTTATCCGAACCTCGTTCTAAATGGGATATGACTCTAAACAGAAGAGAAGTTACACAAAGTGCACCCTTCTCCATTATGTAGAAGACTCAGAGAGAGGAAAGGTTTTGCAGCAGTTTATATATACAATTCACTAAATATCAAAGCGGTAAAGCATTTAGCACATTTAGCATGAAACATGTAGGAAAATCAGATAAATCCAAGTATAACAGTTATTCTAAGCTTGAATTATTGAACCTTGAATCGAAATTCTGGGTTCGAATCCCCAGCAGAGTCGCTAGAGCTGTCACACCTGCTTTTTTACACACCTACCCCGAAAGGTAGTGTATAAGGGAGTTTTTCCAGTTTAAGTGACATTATTCGAAATGGGATTATTTATTCGATTCAGAGTCGCCACTTGGGATAGGTTTGGCTTTTGGTGTCCCAAGTCACCAGTTTATCTTGAATCCCAAATAGAGGAAATTTTGACTTCCCGAATGGAGTCTGCGAACCAGAAATTCTGAATAAGGAATTCTGTTGACCCGGTGGAAGGTGTTAGGCACCCCCGGATCCCGTGGTTCTAGCACAGTCGCTTAAACTATTATAAATGGCTTAAGATCTGATTTTAAAATATGCTCATCTTATAGTGCAATTTTAAAATTATTTACCGCTTTTAATTAATTTTAAGAAAAGTTGAACATTGTTTAAAACGTGTTTTTAGATCACATCACATGAAATATACCCGGATCCGCGGTATATTTTATTCAATATTTTGGGATTTGGATTTGGGCCACATGAAATGCACACCCAAGTTTAGGAAGGTAGATTTATTAAAAGACGCACCTTAAGCAACTAACGCATTGTTAACTTTGCGGGAAGCCATGAAAATTCGTTAAATGGCACGTCCTTATTTCTAAGTATTTTTATAGAAGTAATTAAAGAGGGTCACGCAATTTATGAATTTTGTTTGGCGCGGCGCACCTCATTTTATTTTAAAGGCCATCCTAAAAAGGACTATTATTTTCTATTAAAGATTGTCTCTAAAGGCCTAATTAATTAGTATTATCAATGAACTATTATTAAAAGTAGCCCAGGAATTTTGGGTCTCAAGATCAAGTCTAGACCCGAGCAAGGACAATTCCCATTTGAGGAAGTACTTAGCTCGAGTCTACCACTTAACTTGGAAAATCCAAAACTCATGTTTTACTGTTTGAAACGAGAGGAGTAGTAATCCAGGAGTTTTAAAGTTGTGGACCTAAACTAAATAGTTATATTTAATAAAAGGGATGGGCTAAAGGGTGGAATTAATTTTGGGCCCAGTATAGGGTATAGCGGCTAATACTGCCTTACAAATAACTCTCGCCCAAGCTGAAGCTTGTGAAGGGGCCCAAATAGAAAAGGGACCCGCTTCAGCTAGTGATGGGGTCCCTGGTTCGAACCCCTGTATCAATGTGATGATCATTTACTCAAATTTACAAACCACTCAGTATTCACAATTCAAACTGAAAGGACATGGAAATTGAAACACTGTGGATCACTTTTTAAATCATGATTATAATCTGGGAGTTTAGCAATACATTTGATTAAATCAAATATGAAGCTATGACTAATTTAAATTACTCAACAGATTATCCGAACTTCATAGATCCTGGTCGACAACTCTAGTCATGCATTTGTACTGAAATTTAAGTCTACCTAACAAATTATTTCAATGCTAACAATGCTTGGAGGGAAAATATTTCAGAAATTACACGTTCCTCTAAGCATTTGGCTTTCCCAGCAGTATATTATTAAAGGTATGTTAAATCAAATGTTGTGATGATGTTCATGCCTCAACAATGTCAAGCAATTGTACAATATGAACTAAAAGTTGACTAAGCTGAATGTTCAAGATTTAACAATCCTAAACAATTATACAATATGAACTAAGAGTTAAGCTGAATGGTCATGATTTAACAGTCCCAAACAACTATACAATATGAACTAAGAGCTAATTAAGCATAATCTGGTAATAATTTCTATAATATAAATGATATTAAAACTAGGTTGCTAACAGATAAAATTCAACCAAACTGAGTCCAAAATACTGCAGTTATTACACTCCAGTTTCCATTTCAAATTTCAAGCTACATGTCATGGCAGGAATTCAGGAGCAAGTACCTGGAATTGAAGCAAAATAAGAAGAAGGAAAAGTCAGCAACAACTGTAAGCACGTGCTTTTTGCCCTATATGAGAAATACTCCCAAAAATTCAAGATTAAATATTTTTGTATTGTTCGCAATTTTATGGATTTTTGTGTTATTTTTCTTTTATTGTTTGCACTTGTGTGTGCGTGTTTATCTTGTTATAATTAATTAAAAAATACAAAAATATATGTTGCATGCACACTTAGGATCTAATTGTGTACTTAGGAATTAATTAAACCATAATTTGGTTTTAAAAGAGGAAAATCACAAAAATAGGTATTTTTGTATGTTTATCATTTTTGTGTGATTTCATTTTAATTAATGACTAGTCTTATGTGTTAATTGTTGATTAGGGTTAATTAATATTTTGTAGTTTAATTTTTGATGTTACAATTTAATTTAGGATTTTTGGTTTTTTTAGGAATTAAAAGAAAATGAAAGAAAAAGAAGAATAATGAAAATAGTGGGCAAAACTCGGTTGGGCCAATTTTAAATTAAAGTCCAAGGCCCAATCTCAATACCATTGATCCAGTTCAGCTTCCGACAAAGCTCAAACGACGTCGTTCCAGGTGTCGAATATAAATCGTTCATTTCCTATGATCTAACGGTTCCAAGCATCCCTCACAACCCGACCCGTTCCTGTCTAAGACCGACCCAGTCTCGTAACTTAAGCCAAACGGTGTCGTTCCCTTTAAATGAGAGATCCTGGCCGTCAATCTCTCTTGATCGAACGGCCAAGATCAAACCACCCCGCCCATATATAAGTTCCGTCTCTCACCCCACGCCCCTCAAACCAAACACCCCCCCCCCCCTTCCCTATTCATT
>MU665187.1:0-22646 GCA_026770625.1 Nicotiana glauca
TCCTGTCTAGCCTCGTCACTACTTCGTCGGGGTTAGGCCAGGCACTTACCAGCACATGGGATCGGTTGTGCTGATAATACACTTCTATGCTTTTTGCACAGATCACGGTACTGGAGTAGCTTTTGGACCACAGCAGTAGCACCGAGCGGGAGCTGACTTCAGTCCAGGGACTTACGAGGTAGCCTAGCTGGCGTTCGCAGGCCGAAGTCCCTTCTTTATTTCTGTTTGTTTTCATCGTACCGAGACAGACATATGTATTTTTCTTTTCATTCAGACTTGTTTGTAGTACTCTTTAGTAGTCTGTGAGCTAGCTACACCAGGTTTTGGGGTAGAGATAATGTTTAAACTTCCGCATTTCGATTTTATTTTTATATTACTTAAAGTCTTCCGCACTTAATTAATTATTTCTCGCATATTTATATTGTTGAGTTTTATTAGAGATTATCTAAAGTTTGGCTGGCCTAGCTCCGTTAGTAAGCGTCATCACGACTCCCGATGGTAGAAAATCCGGGTCGTGACATTATACTCCAACCAAGATTTCCTAGCTTCATCAATAGACAACTTCAAAAATACACGTCGCATCTCTTTCTGTGTCAACAAGTTCATAGCACAATTAAAAATATCACTCCCCCCAAGAATACCGAAAATATTTTCTAAAATGTCCATGCACTTCTCAATGGTGGGATCTGAAGATTTAGATGTGTTGTTGTCAGATATGAACTCAACTAGGGAGCGTATCTCCTCTTTTAGCGATAATGAATTATTTTTTGTCCTGCGCTTTTTCACTTGACTGCTACTGCCACTTCCATCTATTGACTTTCACTTTCTAAGCGATGGCTCAGGAAACGTAATTGAATCCACATTCTGCAAGTCATGACTTTCGTCACTTCTTTCATCATTCCATTGTTCTATGTCGTTATCATAAACATCATTTGTTCCATCGTCATCTTGATCTAACCCAACTTCCAACTCTTGTTCTTGATTTGCTGCACGTGCTCTCTCTCCGGTGGCAATGATATCAGTAAATAAAGCATCGCAACGAAACCATATAAGTGAAAGGTCTTTGTTCCTAAATTTTTTGTATTTAGAATTCTCCTGTAAAAAAAAATTTAAAATTACTCTAAGCAAACAAATAGAACTAATAATTAATAGAGTTATTAAATAATTAATAGAAAAGGGCGAACAATGTACCTTAATTTTTTGCTCCCACCAATCATCGTCTGCAATAATTGTTTTTCTTGTGGGATCCCATCCTAAACTTGTCTCACCTCTCATCAACTGCTTAAAAAGAGTCCACTCTGCTTTCATGTGATCCCAATGATTTTTTATTTATTTTCTAGTATATTCTAGTCTTGTCTTATTATTGAACTCATTTACCATATTCTTCCGTCCATCTTTAGACAAGTAAGTGTTTGGCCTATTTCCTTTTCTAACTTCTTGCTCACCCAATTCAATGAATTTAATATGCGCATATTCGTCCCACTTAGCATTATGTCTCTCTCCCATAATTGAATGTTAACAATCTGAAGAGATCACAAGATTTAGCTATAAACGTACACATATAACAACACAAGCTTGTTTAATAGTAATGGAGTAGCTATTTGACAACCCACTGCCACGAGGTCTAGGACAAAATAAACTACCCATAATAGAAGCTATGAGAAAGCAAATCAGCAAAATGCGGTGGCCCAATTGAAAGAATTAATTAATAACTCATCCATTATGCAAAACAGACAAACAAACAAAGAAAGAAATTCACTTGTATTTTCAATTTTATCCAGTATTTCTCTCCACCGAAGGATTATTAATGAATAAATAGTACTACTAGTGATTAACTTAAGTTACCATAAACCAAATAATCTTATCCACAAAAAAAATATGCAGATCTGACTGATATTAATAATTACTACTAATCAAGCCATTGCCAAGTTCTTTTTAGGAGGATATTGATGCTATTAAAACGATATAATATTGAGCTATATTTCCTACTGCAACAATCCTTCCCTTTGATTGATTTAATATATTCAGATATTGATTTAACTGGAAATCTAGAGTACTTGGTTAAAATTACGAAATTTTAATCTGCTTTGACTAGTTTTACCATAGGCCTTCCAGCATAATTGGTTGGTAAAAAAATTTTAATCTGCCTTGACTAGTTTTACCATAGGCCTTCCGCATTATTGGTTGGTTTGTGCATTAAAAATGATAGACCAAGTAAAGAGTTGTCAAGATTATTTCTGTTGACTTTTTTACATCATCAGTAATGTTCGGATGCCTTTCTGTGCAACTAGCAGTTTAAATTAATTTATGATTTTCTATTTGATCAAAAACTTGGCGAAGATTACTATTTGCAAGGAAAGTTGGCACTTGATAGAGATAAACATATTATTATATTACTTTACTAATATATATAAGTGGGAGTTGGGGAATGGACACAGCTATATGCATTGTACAAAAAGTTGTCAAGACTACTGCTCCATCGGGTATACAAAAAGGTATGACAATTGTATTGTCAAATCTCAACTCTTTAAGGGATGATGTGATAATTAAATTTGACAGGAGCACTTTTTAATTAATCCTTTATGTATAATAATGTTATCTCTATGTGCACAAAAGTAAGAAGACAAGAAAACTCATGCTTAAAAGAGAAAGACTGGCCTGTTACACATGCAACAAAACACTGCCCCAAAAATATAAATTTGACAAATAACAAATACTTACTAAAGTTTAAAACAGATGCGATGAAAGAGACAAATTACCTAAAATCTATCTGATAGTGACAGAGAAGAACGAAAGAAGCACATAACAAAGGAAACAATGGCACGGCTAGAGAGGCAACGTATGTTTAGGTTTTATGAAGAACTGGGATAGAGTAATATACGTAGAGTTTTGTTTTAAAAAGAAGTATTTTAGGGGTAGAATAATAAATATTTTGGTCAAACCTAAAGAGCTTAAAAGCTGAAATTTGATAAGTTGGGAGAGACCAACTTATGGCTTTTTGCTTATTTTTGGCTTATAAGCACTTTACTTATAACCACTTTTGATTTACCAAACACGTAGATAAGCCAAAAAGTGTTTATAAGCCAGTTTAACCAGTTTATAAGCTTAGCCAAACACCCTCTTAGTAATAATTATGTCTACACCGTTGTACACAAGGATTAGCATTACAGGGATTAGTAATATGATGTATGCTTAAATATTTATTTAAAATTTAAGTAAGACTAAAATATTTAATCCAACATAATAGTAAATTAAACGCCATAATTTCAGTATGGCTTAAGATTAGAGGTGTCTAACGGGACAGGTCAACCCATTTCTAGACCAGCCCAGAACAATTGAAACCGAAACCGGCTCGGACCGGTACAAGGGGGTCGGGTGCGGCTGGATTGAAGGGGTAGGGCTTTGGTCCGCTCACCTATTTTTAACCGATTAATCGGACCGATTAAACCCGATCAACAGAAATACTGTAGAACCAGTTAAACCGGCCCGGTCCGGTTAACAGCTAGTTTCTTTCTTCTTCTTTTTCTTATAAATTGTTGATTGGGCAGCCCATGTTAACCATTGGCAACGGTCACTTGCCAAGGAGTCGTTGCCCAACGGCTAATTTGCACAATTAGCCCTTTTTGGGCCTTTTTAAAAAAAAATTAACACTTCTGTAGTTACAAGTTTAACCATTTGAAATATTATAAATACACCCCCTTTTCTTTATTTCTTCACTCATCTATCATTTCTCAAACTCAAATTCTCAATTCAAGTTAAATCATGCCTCGTACTTCTAGAGTGAGCTCATATGTTTGGGAACACTTTGAGGTGATAGAAGAAAATGAAGAAGTTCAGAAAGTCAAGTGCAAGAACTGTGGTCGAGTCTTAACTTCGTCCAAAGTGTAGCACATGCAGTTTAAGGATGCATATGAAGAGTTGTCTTGAGCGTCCTCCGAAAATTCGTATTTAAGTTGATTTGAGACAATTTATGTTATTTTAAAATTATTAGACGTATTTATGCTTAATATTTTAGTTTGTTAGATTAATATGAAGTATTATTATGCATGAAAATTTAGTTTTACTCTTTTTTTGTTAATTTATTTGTTAAATGCAAACTTCAATTTTGTAATTTTGAAATAAATGTAGCACTTGCAATTTATAAGTGCAATTTTTTTTCATCTTCATTGTATACTTTATATTTTTACTTTATATTAATATAGGTTACAATAGTTATACAAAATACAAAAAATAAATTAAAAATTACACTAACCCGACCCGGCCTGGCCTGGCCCCTTGTACCCGTAACTTATACGGTTCGTTTTTTACCCGGATGAACCCGAACCCGTTAAACCCGGTAAGCCCCAACCCGTACGGTTCCTAAATTATCCTACCCAGTCCGGCCCGGCCCGGCCCACCCGTTAGACACCCATAGATACAAAAGGCTTTTCATGACACTTTTAGAATTACTGGAATCTTAGAGGACCTACCTGCAAAACCCAACAGTTAGGTGCAGTTACAGGCGCGCCAAAACCGTGCCCACTATACTATATATGCAGTTATGCACTGAAAATTGGCAGTTTCACAATTTTAACACTCAAAAATCAAAAGTCCCACAATGAAACCGCTCGTTCTTTTCATACTCTTCACTCTGTTCTTTCTTCTTCAATACGCTTCCGCAGTACAAATCCTCTCGAAATCGAAGCTTCAAAAATGCGAGAAGGTTTCCGATTCGAATCGCCTAAATTGCACCAACAAAATCATTATCGACTTGGCTGTTCCCAGTGAATCGGTAATTGATCTCTCTATCTTCTTCTAGAAACTTCTGATTTATCAATCGATTGTTGTAGAATAGCGAATTGTATGTAAATGCGAGTTTGATATTTGAGTTTATTTATTCTAGAGTGGAAATGAGGCTTCATTGGTGGCAGAGATAGTTGAAGTGGAAGATAACTCAAGCACTAACATGCGAACACTTCGAGTTCCGCCGGTGATTACCATTAACAAATCCGCCGCATATGCTTTGTATGAGTTGACATATATACGAGTACGTTTTAAAACATTTGTGTTTGACTGGACAATGAATTTGGACCTTTGTATTTTTTTAGTAATTGTGGAAGAAAATATACAAGTGATAAGTGAAAAGTTAAGTTTAACAGAGGAGCTCTGCATCAAACGTTAAAATTTGAATCTGAAAACGGTTAAAATTTGAATATTGTTAAATGAATTGAATTCTCAAAATCTGTTGGAATTGTTTGAAATAATGTTGTCAATGGAAGTTTTGTCAAATATCTGTCTCCTTTCCTTTCTTATGTATAATGTTTGTGGAAGTATGTTTTTGCTGTTGAATAAGTGAGTGGAACTTTGTTTCATTCAGTAATGCTGCTGAATTGCATCCTGCAAATATTAAGTAGTTCTGATAACTCGCTGGAATTTTCGGAATAATTTATTTTCTTATACTATGTTAGCAGTTTGAAGCTGGAGGCCCCTAGATTACATCTTTAAGAAAACTTGATTGTCGTGTGTATATTACAGTCCATCGGATAGATTTTTGTTTAGCAATGTCTATATCCAAGCAATCCTTCCATATATGCGATCCATGAAATTCCTTCAAAATGCACTCATTGTGGCCTAGTATTAAGGATTATATGGTCTTGTACAGAAACTTGTTTAGGCCACCAAATAGTAGGACAGTTGGAAAAGGAAAGCAAAAATAAAGATAACACGTCCAATCCTTGTTTGAGTTTAATTCCATGGTATTGCTTTCTCTCGGTTCAATTGACTTTTCTCGTGTAGGATGTTGCTTATAAACCACAAGAATTCTATGTCAATACACGCAAGTGTGAGCCAGATGCTGGGGCAGATAGGGTGAAAATATGTGAGAGGTAATTCATTTTGCAAGCGTTCTTTTCCAAATTGGACTTACTTTAGGCGATTTTTCATTTTTCATCAACAATCTTTGTTTGTGATTCTAGGTAACCTGAATTTGGTTAAGTCAAAGTATCCGGTGATTAAATATTTCTGCTATTGAATTTGAGAAATATCAGCTTTGACTTTTCTATCTTGTGGGTAAGTCCAAATTTGGCTCCAATTTCCATCTTCCTAAGAAATCTTGAAGATGATATAAAAGGGATACCAAAAGAAAAATTAATCATTAGGGAATCTAGGCAGATAGTTCTCCTTGCGCTTCACTGCCTTAAACATAGATAAGTTCAGAAACTTTGATAAAATTCTTAGTCCTTGATTGCCTCAAAATGTTATTCCTCAGCGGTCCGTGTTCAGAGGTAAGCTGCAAACTTGTCTCCAAGCCAGCTGTGCCTTGTAGCCTTCCATTGTTGTATTTGGCAGAGAAAATGAATCGGTAGATCCGATCGGCTAAAGAGACAGTTCCTAAACCAAACGGGTGTTTAAGATGGATTTGATGATCGTGATTTGATGTTTGACATAAACCTGCATTTGCTTTAAGTTCTATTTATAGATAATGGATGAATTACAGCATGTATTTAGAGTGTAGACATCACATGGATTCACACTTACACATCAGTAGCATAATCTATAAGCAAGCTCCGGAAGAGCTTAGTACCAAAGGCCTTTTTAATGGAAATTCTAGGAGCCATGATGATTGAAGGCTTATAGGATAATAAGTTAAGTAGCCTGAAGTGTTGAGGAAGTGTTTCCAGTCTTATTAGAGGATTCCGTTTCCTCCTAAATGTGCACCATTTGATGGGAATCAGATTGAATGCAAAAGAAGATAACTGTGGCCGTAAAGGATGCCCTATGTGGATTTGAGATAGTTCCGTTATATTGGTCACAGAAATTAACTGACGCTCACACCACATAGTGTTCCACATACTTCTTCTATTTAGTATGACCAGACTTGCCACTATCAAGTAAACAACAATTTATAACTATCTCATTAGCTGCCAGAAAAACTCATATTGATAGATAGAAGAGTACAACCATCTAAGTATCTTCATCTTTGTTTTCGTCCTTTGAATTTCCTCCAACTGAACAAGTATATAATCTTGAGAAATGATTGATGGGTTGTGGTTTAATTTTGAATAACTGAATTTGCCTCCTTTTTTCTATGGTGACTATGCTAAGTTTAGACAAATATTCATGTCTCCCTGTCTGTGGAGGTTTGGATCTAACGTTGCTTCTTGACAGACACTCATCTTTATGCTACCTTTCCAGCAACTCCTCCGCTAACACTTTTTAAGGCATAAATGTTTGTATTTTTGTGATATCTAACTTTTCAAAAGTGCTTTCTGTGTCAGCTCAGTAACTTCTTGATGTTTTTAATAGGTTGAGAGATGAGAACGGACACATTATCGAGAATACTCAGGTAACATGAGATTTTTAATTGTTTCTTCATCTTGGTAGAATTGTTTCTTGTTAAGGAACATGACCCATTGATACATTCATCAGCTTGCCAAACTTATGATGACTATATCTTCAATCTGGGCTGGTTTTTCAGAAAAAATTTCATGCCAAAGAAAAATAAAGGAGAGATATATCCAATTTCTTATGACTGATAACTAGAGCTCTAAGGAAATATGCTGCCAATCATAATACCTAAGAGCTGTCTTTCAAATTGAATTTTTAAAGGTAAGTGGAAGTCATCCATTTAAAACTGTATTTAGGAGTACTGTTGAAAAGGCAAATGAATATGTTCAGTTAATGTAGAACATATTATCTGCTGGTAATCGGAAGGTCTACTTCACAATATTTTCTCCCATTGAAAATTTTCCTTTATTGATTTATCCTAGCACAGGATGTAATCCTTCTTCTATTATTTCTTCTCAGCCTACCTGTTGTCCTTGTGGAGATCAGCGGAGAGTTCCTTCATCATGTGGAAACTTTTGTAAGTTCATATCCAGTTTTCAAAGAATCTTTCATCTTCAGTGCATATTACAGAGTAAGCAAGAAATTGTTTCCTAGCTTATATAGTTTCTTGATTTAGTTGACAAGATGATGCATGGCAAGGCAAACACTGCTCACTGTCTTCGGTTTCCAGGTGACTGGTAAGGCCTTTATAAATCTCCATTTGTGTCAATAAATCTCTATGGAAATTGTGTTATGTTTTGAGATCAATTAATTTTGAAAGTCATCTAGCTTCTTGGATCAAAATTGTTTTGTTGCAGATGTTAAAACGTTTAAATGGTTTTCTGCAGATGCTGTTCTAACATCACTTTTTATAACATTTCAGTTTCCATACATTCCTTCTCTACCAGTGATATATTTTTGTTGTTACTAGCTTTATGCAAGGCTATAGTGACGTGTAAAGAGTAGTTAATATTGCAAACAGTTCTCTCTACCTTTAGGTTTCATGTATTTGGCATTGGGCAGCGCTCTATTGGATTTACCATCCGAATTGACGTTAAGAAGCAATCTCAGAATTCGGTATTTGCTCTGGAAATCCTTACAAGTATCTTTTCTATTTTATGCTCCATCATGCATACTTGTTTTACATTTAATTTCTTAGCATGCAGCACTCATTTCCTTTTTATTTTGTTTTTAGTGTCTAAAGTATGGTGGTGTCTTGCATGCAGGATCATTTCTTTGAAATATGTTAGTTATTATACATCCAACTTTGTATGGGATCAAAGCATAGTTGATTGATTGATATATATTAATTATTAGAAAGAGAAGTCACCAGCATGAATTGGAGAAAGACCAATTTTGCAAAATAGTGTTGCTTTGCTAGTCTTCAGCACTGTGCTTTATCCCCTTTACATGTTTTCATGTACAGCTAGTTTAGAATTGATTTATCTGTCTTTCTGGGCATTAGCTCCTAAAAATCAGCTATAGACATGGCAGTTTCCTTATCTTCACCAGTTCACCTTTCACCATTTCTTCTCCCTATTAATATTGACTAATTCATACTTCTACATCTCATTTGTTTGACATATTCAGTTTTTGGGATGGAGAGTATATTTTGTACCAGCATCTTAAAAGATTATAAATCACCAAAACTAGTATAACTAAACTAGAATATGTTGTCAAGCTAACTCCTTTGGTCATCTCAATGATGACTGTTTAAGAAAAAACAATTGAAAAATATACTATTTGCTGTTAGTATGGTTCCGGGTTTTAGATACTTCTATCATTTAACTACTGCCCGCAAGAGTTAATTTATGGTGCAAATTTCAATATAGGAATAATTAGCAGAACCAATGACAAAATCAAAACCATGCCTTTTTTTTTGGTGGAATGATGATATTCCACTCACTTTTGCGTGTGAAGGGTATAGATGTTGTAGTTGAATCACTGTGAATTATTGGCGGCAGGAAGTGATCATTGGTCCGGAAAATAGAACTGCTACATCCAGTGATAATTTTCTGCGGGTTAATCTGGTTGGAGACTATGTTGGATACACTGATATTCCGTCTTTTGATGACCTCTACCTTGTTATACCAAGACAGGTAGATCTTGTCACTCATCTCACTCTGAAAGAGAACTCTTTAACAGTTTTCAATTTTTGTAAGCATCTCATGTAGTGCAAAATTATATGCACCTTTTTGTGATGGTTTTAGAGGAAAGAAGTAACTAGTGATAGTGTATAAAATTAAATATAAGATTTATTGTTACTAGACATTCAACTGCAGAATAGAGAGTTTGACTAGTGTATTATACTTGAGATATATGGAATATGTTACATTTTTATTACTGAAGCTTCCGGATGGAATTTCACCACATTTGCGTGTTGTGGAGCATTTAAGTTTTTGGAGTTAATGGAAGCAGTAAAATCATGCTATGGCAAGTGTTATACACTCTACAATCTACATAAACTGTAATTGGAAAAAACATTCAGCTCCCTAGGCCTATGACATCCCAAATCTAAATTGGCTACTATAAGTTGGGAAGGAGAGAATCTCAAGAGATGAATGTATATGGAACTTTTCTGCGAAGCTGATTTTAAATACCAACTCTCAAGCTGATGCGCTTTTAAATGCAGTGCTACCTGTGAATAGAAGTGGACTGGGTAGTAGAGAACGATGGGCATACCTGTAACATTTCAGTCTTAATTCCCCCCTTTTTCTGGTAGCCGTTTTTACCTGATATACTGAGAATATGCTATACTAGAAACTAGAAAGCACTCCTTAAAGTGACGTATTATGCAAATTTAATTCTTGAAGGACAAGAATAATGCTTATTACTTCCTTATCAAGAAAAAAAAAAGGAATACTGCTTATTACTTTATTGCATATGCAATTGCTTACACCTAGTTACTTTTCGCCATGTGTCTTTCGTTGATCATGCAAGCATTTCAATATGCTCACTGCAATTTGTTTCTTCTTTCCGACGGACTTTTTTGTTTACCATTCGTGGGTACTCTTGTCATTTGTGATATTAAGGTTTTTGTATCTTTTTTGTTGAAGGGTGGCCCAGGTCAACCACAAAATCTGGGGAGCAATTTTTCCATGTGGATGCTACTTGAGAGAGTGAGGTTTACATTAGACGGGCTTGAATGTAACAAAATTGGTGTAGGTTACGACGCGTTCAATGCACAGCCAGATTTTTGTTCAGCACCATTTTGGAGTTGCCTGCACAATCAACTATGGAACTTTTGGGATGTCAGTAAATTTAAACACTATGCTGGTTTTCAAAAATAGGATTCTATTTGTCTAATAAATTCCCACGTCATTCGAAAACTTTTTCTACTGCAGTCGTGCCCTCTTTGTTTTCCTTCTTAAGTAATTGCATTTCAAATTTTCTTGCCACTACAACATTTGCACCATAATGATGGTCTATCCAATTCATATATCTGTCTAAACTGCATGAAAGAGACATCTTTTAGATTTCTGTAATTGTTTGTTATCTGTTTCTATATTCTACAGGCGTGTGCTGCCCATGTTTTCCCTTTTTCTTTGTTGCTTGTGTTTGAAAACATTTTTTCCCTACATGTCTGCCATTCCAGTGGCTGGTACAAATTATCTTTCTTAAGGAAAAGTACCAATTTGAGAATCCACCAGCACATTTATACTAAAAGTAGATATAAATAACATGGGGAAAACGGTGGTTGACTGTGGTTGAAGTACAAATGGACCTTAGAAGCAATTCACAATTTTCCAGACTTGAATTGTGAGTAATTTTGTCTTGCAGGCTGACCAGAATAGAATCAGTAGAAATCAGGTGCCGCTATATTGCGTGCAAGGAAGGTTTGAAAGAATCAACCAGCATCCAGTTAAGTTTCGGGTTTAGATTTTGTCTCTGCACAGATTTCTTTTGCTTCTGCTTGTAATTTACAAGTGTCTGCAGAATGCAGGAAGTCATGCATTCTCTATTGGAATTACAGAAGTCCTGAACACAAATCTCTTGATAGAACTGAATGCTGATGATATAGAATATGTATATCAAAGGTCAGTCATGTTATTACGTATTAGTGCTTTGTCTTGTCATTCTGCTTGGCTTAGTTTTTAATACGTGTTCCCCTTCCTCTGAAAAATGTGAGCTTATTTGATGGCCGATTGAGTATCACCTCCAGATCAAGCCTGCAATAGCAACGACAAAGACATAATTAGATAAGGGACCAATTCCTTAGTGTTTCTTCATTAACTTTTAAAATTTGTTTAAATATTATGCAGTCCAGAAAAAGCTATCTCAAGCTCTGTTTTAAAAGGCAGAATTGGAACTCACCCGGGGCTCGCCCCTGTGCAGAGCACTCGTAAAACGCCCCTAGGCTTATGTGTGAGGCTTAGTTCCGTGAGACTTACGTCTTGGCCATCAAGGCTTACGCCCCGGACGCGCCCAACGCCCAGCGTACCGGGCTCGCCTAATATAACTTTATGCAATTGTATGTAATTAACCTTGTAAATTCCCAAATTTTCTTAATAAATCGTTGACTATTCAAAATTATTTTTTTCTTAATCATAAATCATTAAGATGGAAGTATTTATGTCATAATTAAAATAAAAATTATTGCATATTATCCACTAAGACTGCTATGATAGTTAATTTTAAATAAATCTTTCATTTAAAAAGTATTTATTTATTAACTTTTGTTATGTCTTTACTATATAATAGTCCATAATTTTTTTTATAATTATTTTTCTGAATATTTTTTTCACGTTTACGAGATACAAATACTTATTGATTTAATAACTCAGTATTAGCTAGTAACTATTTACAACTAACTAGTAATCATGATATTGTATGATGAATTATGTGTCACTTTATTAACTTGTTGAAACTTAAAATAAATGATACTATAGAATCATATTTAAATTGTGAATTATGTTTTTATATAAATTCTCTTTCAAATAGAAAACATATTAAATAAAAGGAGTATTTTAAGAAAAATATCAAATTATAATATCAAAATTCTTCAAGATTCTTTACTCCTTAAGAGATACTTATTTTGTATCGAATATATTACTTTTGATGTTTGAGTTGTAATGACGTTGCAGCTAATTTGGATATTATGATATATGTCATACTTTTCGTATTATTGATAGTTGAATTATAATTTATAAATATTTTAAATAGATTATTTGTTATAATTTTGTGATTTTAATGTAATTTTCATAATTATTTTTTATTTTATACTATCTTAAATTCTTGAAATTAGTAAAATTTAAAGATCCATGAGACTTACGCCCCATGTCTCAAGGCTTACGCGTCGCCTCACGCCCCCGCCTTTTAAAACATTGATCTCAAGTTACCTTTTGATATTTTTCCTGTCAAATTAATTTAGGCAGCATTTGATAATCAGTCCGTTGAGACGAATTTGATGCTTTAGACTTCTTCTTCAATTTTCAGGAGTAAGATAAGTAGCTCTTTTGAGTAAGATTTTTTTCTATTTGCACGATTAATCAGCTAATTTTGTCCTTGCATTTATTATTATTTGGAAACTCCTATAGATTTTATATTCATATAATGGAGATTTTATATTCATATAATGGAGATTGTTTAGTTTCGCTACTATTATTTATGTTTCTTAATTAAAAACAATTTGTCCTTTATTAGAAATGCCAAGTACTAACCAAAATTACAATTTTAAGAAGCATAGAACATCAAACTTTTAAGGAACAACGAACATTATCAACTAATAGGAAAACGAAGATAAACTTTGTCCCTTAATTTGGACGGATTATGAGCATACATTGAACATTTTGAAGATTGATTTGGGCCTTTTATGCAGGAGCCCTGGGAAAATTATAAGTATTACAATCCCAACTTTTGAAGCTTTAACTCAATTTGGATCAGCAACAATTACAACAAAAAATATAGGTGAAGTGGAAGCGTCCTACAGCCTCACGGTAGACTACTACTTTACGTTTAGACAGTTAAAATATAGTATGTGTTTTATCTGTTCATCAGTTTAATGTTCCGCCATGCTGTTTAAAAGGACAAAGTTTCATTTTCATATCCCAGAATTAAGTCGCCAATAGGAGTTGGCTCAGTTTGTAAGATCGAATGCTTGCTTGAAAGGTCTTGGTTATCCCCTCTGCTGGACAACCTGTACGTCCAACGTAAGTCCTCCTTGAGGCCTGCAGCATGCTTTGGCCCTGGACGAGTCCTCCCCTTACTGATATGTTCCATAGGCCACACACATCCCCAATCCACAAAGGAGAAAAAAGGAGGAAAAAAAAAAAGGAAGTCCCATAATAAGTCATGCTACATCATTGTAGCATTATCTTGGTTTATATTTGCTTTGATTTACCAACTTGATAATTTCCTTTGTACTACCCAGGACAATAGTTAAATATCTGCCAGGTCCTTTTGGTGTATCATTTCCTTTTTTTTCTCTTTTATTCAGAAAGTTCACAATTTGTGATGGGATTCTAGAAAATCACATAGATGTTCGAGAACAGAAACTTTATTAAAGCAGCCTGTAGACTTAATTCTGATTTTAGCAGGTCAATTTGCTGTTCTTGTTCAATCACAGATATACTTCAATTCGTCTGCTTGAATAATTATTCATAATTGACCTTTTCATCATGCAGTTCGAATGCTCAGCCGGTGTCAGCCAAATGGAGGTTATGATACTTATTTCTGATATATGACACGAAGTCATGATTATTTCAGAAGAAATAACTTTAGTAAACCTTATGGTGCCGCAGGAACAATTTTATATAATGAAGCCAAATGAAGTCATGATTCGAGCATTCAAGTTGTACCCAGCAAGTGATCAAGCTGCAAAGTATATCTGCTCAGGTAAGATATTAATGAGGAGGTCATGAGATGTAGTGGATGATTCCGGAGATGCCACATCTTCTATGTTTACTCTTTGTTGCAGCAATACTGAAGGACTCGGATTTTAATGAAGTTGATCGGGCGGAGTGTCAGTTCATAACCACAGCTACTGTTCTTGATAATGGATCACAGGTCAGCTGCAGTTTATGCTGGAAATCTTTGTGCACACTGTGTTTGTGCATATTTTTTTCTACCAATATTAAAAAAGGAAAATAACAATGATATTATGGGCTAAATGGTGGGGAGAGTGGAGTGGAGACACCAAGAAAGTTCCTCTTCTTCCTGCATAGTGTACAAATTCAGACTGATAATAGTTGAAGGTAGTATTCTGACATGGGGCCTGGTATGAGTTTATGCCTTTAAGAGAGAAGTTATTTCTTTTCAAAGGATTTCTTATCTGCACATGTTTGGAGTTTGAACCTTTAGCACCTTGGATGATTAGTTTGAGGGGGCAGAAACTTGCCAAACAGAAATGAGAGTGGCATATGTGCTTTTCAATAGGACTATGTGTGTTGCTGGAAGCATTTGTTTAGCTTCTTTCCATTTGTAATTATCTCTGCATTTTTCCTTATAGGTGTCAACCTGGAAAGAGGTTTGGTGTCTGCTATCATTGGATGAGATTACAGTGTGTTTAAATCGCAAAAGGGTAGAGAGAATGGAATGGAAAAGCTTCCTTTCTTTCTTTCTTTTTTCTTTTTTTAGTAGATAACTGCACTTTCAAAAACTGCTTCTATCCCATTAGTTTTGCCTCCCAGGGCTCCAACAAAGTTTCAGTTTTAATTCCCAGAAAGAATAGCTTCGGTGGATTCCAATTAGTATATTGTGAAACTAGCTTTTGAAAGTATGCGTTCTTTTTCTCCTCCTACCTGTATCCGTTTAACCATTCCATTATCATAAGACTGATCTCTCTAGGATTTAGGTTTCTCAACCATTCGTCAGAGAACATTGTTGGTGAGGCTGTCAGATAAACATGCAATGTCCTGCACCCACTCTTATCTGTATCACACGTCATCTTCTTAATGCAGATTCCATTTCAACCTCCTAAGACAAGCATCAATGGTTTCTTTGAGAGCATTGAGGATCTATGGAAAAAAATTTGGGAGAATTTGACAGATTTTATCTCTGGGAAAAGTTGCAGGTATATAAATCTTATATGTCTATTTATTGTCAAATGATCGCCAATGAAGCATATTATAGATATAGACTCTTGGAAGACTTGTATCTCAATCGTGGTATTTCCATTGAGTTTCACTAAAGTTTAAAGCTTGTAATTGATTCACTAAGGTTATATACTGGCTTGATTACTCTAGGCAAGAGTTCTAGATATCTATATATACCCTCAATGTTAAGTTTCCATCTGTCTTGCATTGGTCTCTGGCTAACCATGATAAACTATAGGCAATGAAAGGATTTATTGCATCCACTTAAGGGTTTTGAGTAGTGTTGTATTCCATTCATATAACTTCAGTTTTCATATGAATTTTCTGATTAGCTTTTCTTTTGATAAAATAATTTCCTGATTAGATTTTAGTCAACAAATGTTTTTAACTAAAAGAGTTGTTAATCTGCTACATGTATTAACCAAACATTATTGGTGATAGTGTATAAATTTGAATTTAGGAGACCAACAACATCTTTTTTCCAAACTGAACTTAAATAGCTACTTAGGTTCTGTTACCAGTTCTTTCTACATTATGATGTGGCAAGAGCTATTGCCTCTGCTTTCTGGACCAAAAGTGATATAGTCTTAGATTTATTCTAAGGACATATTTCGTCTTCTGAAGAAGAATGCTGACTACCATAATCTCATGCTGAGTGAGGAGGACATACAATTGCACGAATTTTATATTATTTTGCTATTTGATTTAGTTTGCTGATGTCTGATGCGGATGTTATATTTTGCTGAAAGTAAGAGTAATTCCTGTCTATTTCCTGAGAGAAACTTGTTGTGCCCAAGTTACTTTTTGGATCTGATTATGCACCCCTGATTATTCAAGTTACAGAATGAAGTGCTCTGGATTCTTCGACTTCAGCTGCCATATACAGTACATCTGCATCACTTGGGTAGTAATGTTTTGTCTGTTCTTGGCAGTTCTTCCTACAGGTTTCTTGCTTACTTGACTCTTGTTCTGATCTTTTAGAAGTTGAAAGCAGAAACATTTTGACGCTATGTTTACTTTTGTGACTTGCAGTGATTGTACTAGTCTGGCTTCTTCACCAGAAAGGTTTATTTGATCCTCTGTATGACTGGTGGGATGATCATTTTTCAATTACTGAAGATAATCATATGAGTCATTGGAAGCACAGTTACACTCCTGACTCATTAAGAATTCATCATAAGAAGAAAAGCCATAAACATGAGCCAAGGCATCATAAGCATCATGCACAAAGGAGGCACCCAAAGCTTCACAATGATCCAAGCCGCGAGAATCTTTTGAGAGAAATTAATTATCATTACTACCTTCACCATGTACACAAGGATAAGCACAAACATGGAAAAACCAAGAGCTCAGGCATTACAAAGCCACTTCGTTCAAGGAGGGGAGAGGATGACCACTTGAGACATCACAGACGAATAAAAGAGAGAGAAACTTTGGGAGGACTTGTCATAAACAAGAAGCCAAGTGCTGAAAATCAAGAGGAATATCTAAGGCACAAACATCCCATCTTAAATGACACACATCATAAGAGGCAAATCAAGTGGAAAGACTGACTAGAACTGGTTTGACAGTGATTGTCAAAGCCTTGCAGCTATGTCATGTAGAGAAGATGTTAAATTTGGTTTTTTCTTCTTTATAACGTTCTTTTGACCCCTCTTAGAGTATCTCTAGAGATATTTCGCGGGGAAGAGCAAGGTTTTGAAATATGGGTGAGCAGGAAATAGTGAACTTTCCAAATTATATTGCTCTCAGATTCTAGTAGGAGTTCTTAATTCAAAACTGTACCATGTATTGAATTTATGCACACTTTTGTTCTTTTCTTCTTCAATAACAACTACACTTTGTGTTGGAATCATAAAAAAAGAAAAGAAAAGAAAAAATATATGTATAGATGTTGATATCAGTAAATTTTAGCAAAATTTCCCCAGACTAATGATTTGCTGAGTTCTTTCTTTCTTTGTCCCAGCACTCTGTCTGTCAGCGACATTATCTTTTGCTGCTTTGAGAATATCCGGGTAAATTTGTATTCTTGGACACTTCTAATGATTTCCTCATTTTTTGTTGTTGGCTATTGTATCTTCTCATCTTTTTCCAAGAGCCTAATGTGGTAACCGTTGGGAAATTGTAGACCGGGAGTCCGCAGTATCTCTCCTCCTTGTATTGTTTCCCACCTGACAGTTTTCGCCATGTATAATATTAGCTTCCTCTCTTTTTTTCCTCGAAGATATTACTGCGAGTTATGTTTTTACCTGTATTTGGTCACGAGGGAGTGGAGAAAGACAGCCATCTGCACCTTTGTGAAATCTGTACCAACACAAAATCTCATACCACCTCCAAAAGCCATGAAATTTCGAGAAGCTCCATTCATTTCTACTCCCTGTATTCCATGAATATTTCATTAAGACTTGAGGAAATTACACTATGATAACACAACCAATTTCATTTTCTGTAACCTTCAGTATCGTGCAAATAAAGTAACAATAAAGCATGAAAGGCTCACCTCCCATCTCCATGGATCGAATTCAAGGGGATCTTGATATTTGGCAGGGTTTAAGTGCACAGCCGGAGGACAAACCATAATCGCCCAACCAGCTGGAATGGTATACCCTGCATCAGATGGAGTATCATATTAAGGTATGTTCCTATGTTGGAGCTTTATTCATAAGAATATGTTGGTAAAATTTTTAATCATATATACCTTTGAAGTTGACATCTCTTAGTGCTTTTCGGAAAATTGCTGGAACAATATTTGCCAGTCTGACTGTTTCATTAATAACCTACACATCCAGTATTCATGTTAATGAAGAATGTTCTTAGTTCTGGTTACTTAGAATTTTGAAAAAGGAAAATCAATTTTAAATAAAGTACCTGAAATGTGAATTTCATTGATTTATATTCCTTCCATGTAAGTCCAGAAGCTGGATTTTCCCTTCTTCTAATTATCGCCTCATGTTCCTCCTGAAAGCATTATAAACGTGTTATTACTGGCATGTAAAAACGGGGCTGATTAGTTGAACAAGATTAGTCACACTTACTGTTAATTCTTTTAAAGCCAATGGATGGTCGTGAAGAAATTTAGTGGCTAAAGTTATAGCCAGAGAGGTGGTCTCGAAGCTGGCAAAGAGCAGTACAAACATCAAATCTAGAGCTATTGCCTCCGTGAGGATTGTGTCCTTCCTTTGAAGTTCTTCTAAGACATAATCAAAGAAATCACTTTGTTCCTTCCTTGGTTTTGCTCTTCTTTCCTCTAGCAGTGTCTTTAGCATCTTCATTGCCTTCTTTCTTCCCTGGTGATCACCTCCAGAGTCAGTTAATCACTTCAACAAGTATATGGGCACACCATTCTTACGTGAATTTGCAGAACAGTATACTTGTGCCAGATGGCTAAGTCTGAATATGTAGTGTTAATACCTGTAAGCACTTGTGATAGGCAGTTCCGGGAATGTCAATAGGGAAGGAAATCAATCCCTGTATGAAAGCTACAAAACTTTCTCGCAGATTTTCCGATGAGTTTTCAGAATCATAGCTGATTAGCTTTTTTGCAGTTAGATCAAATATCATCTGTAGAAACACCAAGAGATTAGCTGATTGAAATTGAGAACGTTTTAGCATATTACCCAAGGAGAAAGTTTGGATAACTTACATTAGCAGTTGCTTCCTTCATCTCTACACTTGTCTGACCTGACCACCTCTTCAATTTATTTTTCGCTGCCTCTTCAACCTCAGGCATCATCTTTTTCAGACTTTCAGGACCAAAAAGGTTTAGTACCATGTTCTTCAAGTACTTGTACATAAAACCATGCAAGGAACCTACATTCTGCCTTCCAAATATCTCAGTGAATGTATCCGGATACCAGCTCTGAAACAACTGTCCCTCTTGCTGAAAGATGAAGTAATTTAGGTCGGGGTCTGTAGATACTATAACAGGACGTCCCACCACGCTAGTTCGAAAAATCGGCCCATACCTGAAAGAATTGCCAAAGACTTGTTTATTAGGATCGTAAAATTAAGTCTGGTAATGTCAGTTTGTATTATTATTACTATATAATAAAACCAAAAAAAGTGGATTGCAGCAACCACCTTTGCATCCTGTCCTTCACAAAGGGAGCAATATCTGATGATGCATTGGGGGCAAAGAACTGAATGGTCTCACCAAGTAATGGCCAGCCCATTGAACCTGGTGGGAGTTTTCCATTGCATCTGGGATTCCTCCAGTTGTAAACCCAATGTATAATGATTATAACAAGAAAAGCTCCAATGCACATACCCACTGATATCATCTTAGTTAATATGTATTATCTGCCTCTCTGTATCTATAGATGAGAGGTAGAGAAGTTGGAGATCTTCTGAAAGTAAGAACTGTAAAGGGAGGCAGAGAGAACTTCCCAAGAAAAGGAAGTGGAAATGTGTTTGTAGGCAGGTATGAGAGCTTGAGAAAAGGCTGCCCAAAGATAGGAAATATATTGGTTTATTATCAATAAAATAGTAAGTGGGAGGGTAATGGTAGGAGATGTTGTGAGAAGAAGATCAGTAGAATGAGAAGAAACTGCTGTCATGTACTCCATATCCACGAGGAGGAGTTCTTAAATAGGCAGGCTAGAATTACAACTAATTAGAATAATAGTTCCATTTGTTTTTTCAAGTTGGTTGCTCAAAAGAGCTGTACAAGTAGTTGGAGATAAGAATAGTATAGCCAGAATTATTTTGAGTTGAGAACACCCTCATTCCTTTGTCAACGGGCACATATAAAAAATTCTAAAGAAAAAAAAACCTAAAATGACGATTGAAGCTACCACGAAGCTGTCCTCTCTCTGTTTCTTTCTCTCTCTGTACATTATCTTTGAAAGGTCTAAACACATAAAATTGAAGGAGCACTTGCAAGAAATGTTGCATATCTTTAGGAGCTTTAATTGGGATTAAAAAAAAAGCCATTTTCACAGATTTAATAGAGTTAATTGGATTTAAAGGCATCTCTTGCTTGCACTTGGAAGTATGAAATCAATCATCAATATGAAATTATAACTACAAAATCTTATGGTTGAATTTGCTGCAGCAAAATCTTGCCAGTATCTAAGTTAAATACTCTTAGTCATTCAAACAGACTTAATGTAAAGAATCAAGATAGATGCTACACATGATTGATTGTTCTACTCCTCAATTTTGCTTGTCAAGATTTAGATCTTATCCTAGATCTTATTCTTTAGTTGTAGTCGGTTATACCATGTCAAATTTTGAATCTTAATTACATAAGCAGTGATTCCAAGAGGAGTATTCTAGATATTGAGGCAACTACTGTATCAGGTTCTCTACTAAATTATTCATCCATTATCTTAATCTGACAAGGGCAAAATTAACTATTCTTTTGCCTTATAGTAACCCTTTTTCATTTTCAACACATAGAGCACCACCCCACCGTCGAGCCGCGGGCTTAATCCCACTAAATAATGAAGTATAGGTAGGTTTACTGTGGATTATGACCAACCATTATTATGCAGCTTAGCTTGCTTCTTAATGCTAATCCTGCATTTGTTTGTACTTTAGTAGTTTAATAATGTAATAAGATTCATGTGTTAAAGACAACAGAATTGGATTATGAGTTTAAGTAACTGTTTAAGTCTTAATCTAAACAAGCGCGGGAATCAAAATCTTTGTCTGATTCTGGGATACTTATGATTAAAATAAAAGAACTCGTGTGCAGACTGAACTATTTGGGTCAAAAGGGGGTCCATTTTGCAGAAAAAATAAGCTCTATTAGGTTGTTAACGTTTTAATTTTTTCTTTTTAAAGTGTTCTTTTTGGTCACTATTACATAGAAATTTGTTGTTTTCCCTTTTAGAGAAACCTCAGGGAAAGTCCTAGCTATTGTTGGAATGGTGCCACTGGTGCTGTACCATTGTACCAATTTTCGGTGATTTGTTTTAAAGGCTTTTTAAGTTGAAAAGTTTCAGTGAATACAGAGTAAAATGACTAATTCTGAATGGATTGCTTAAGAGGATGACACAGATAGCTCAACTACCTTTTGCCCTTAGGGTAGAGAAAAGGTCTTATGTGGAGGTGCAGAATAATGACAGCTCACTTTGACTCCTAGTTTGAAGCTTTTTAAAATAAAGAATTAGTACTAACTGTATAGATTAGACAGAAACGGAAGTGATTAATGAAGTCAAATTCTCTGGACCTTGGCGAGTACTTATTTTTTAATAGCTTGAGAGTAAGGAACTTTTTCTTATGGGGCTTCTAAGAACCGACATTAAAAGGTCCTACTTGTCTTGATGGTGTAAAGCACAGATCTGATATTTGGGACCCACCTATTTTTAAGGCAAAACCTCTCCACCTGGGGTCATTTTATTACTACTTTTTATGTCGTGACTTTTGCATCTCCAATAAAACTGTTTCTTTAGTTTACCCAAGAATCCACAGTAAATATTCCTTTAATTATTTGATATTTTAAATTCATTAATTTGACTATTCTAGATTTGTGATAACCATTAAGAGTTCGTTTGGTACAAAGTACAAGAGATAATTATTTTCGAGATTAAATTTGAGATGAATTTTTCTCATATTTAATTGGTATAAAATCGTGATATAATTAATATCGAGATTAGTTATCCAGGATTGTAATATTTTTATCCCTATGAGAAGATGGGATAACTAATCCCAAAATAATTAATTTGGGATGACTTGTTTCCCAATCAAATGACCTCTAAGGAGGTAAATTTCTCCACCGAATGGTTTTGAACTCGAGACCTACATTAAGAGCAAAGAGTTTTAGTTGTTTCACCGTGCTATTTGTGGTAGAGGTATTAATGGATCTTTAAAAATCGACTAAAATGATCGAACTGCATGGAACCAATTATTAGTTTTTTTTTAATAAAACCGTAGGTTTTTATATAAACTTATAGTCGTGTCGAATATAAGGTAGGTTTTAATTCTATAAAAATAAATCAAAAAAATACAGAACCATTCCAAAATAAATTTATATATGAAAAATCTATATATTATTAAAAGGAGAGGAAAAAATTTAGATAATATTATTAAGAACAACATAATAAAATTTAAAATAAAAAAAATATTTCATCAGTAATAAATTATATATCTTCTCATATATTACAAAAAGAAAGCAAATGCTAAACAATGGCTAATATAATAAAGAAAAATATAGAATAAAAGTTATTGGTTATTATTTTTGAATTTAAATATATATAAAAAATGAAAATAATAAAATAAAATAAAAGCTAACACACACACACACACACACACACACACACACACACATATATATATATATATATATATATATATATATATATA
>MU665187.1:23813-66137 GCA_026770625.1 Nicotiana glauca
TAATAAATTATAAATCTTCTCATATATGACAAAAAGAAAGCGAATATTAAATATTGGTTAATATAATAAAAAAATATAGAACAAAAAGTTATTCACTAACTACATAAGTACCTTTGATTTAATATAGATTTCATTATTGGGTATATCATATTGACAAATAAGATGACAATTGAATTTTATTAAAGCAATACAATCTAATAGGATCAAAGAAGTCCAATCATAATTTAATTTAATTAATATTTTTTAATACTGACTGCACATCGCGCGGGTACGACTATTAGTATATTTTAATATACTAAGTTAAAACAAACAAAATTATTAATTTTTTTTCTTGAGTCATGGATTATAGAAATAGCTACAAGTGATCAATAATTAATATCTAAACTCCCAACTTCCAAACCTATTTTACTACTCATAGAAACTAAATTAGTTCCAACATCATTAGTTGCTAGCACTAGGTATTCAGCGTTCTTCAGTTGCAAGCCAAGGTGTTGGATATCTTTCCTCTCGTATAATTTAGATTTCTCTTGTTGGATACTAATATTTTAGTAAGTTCTATTCTTGAGTCCTAACTTGATTAGTATCTTTCCATACATATGTTTTATATTTCTCGTCTTTGCTTAATTTATTTTATGCTACCATAGAATAGTGTGATAAATCTCTATTCTGCACATATTTCATGTTCCTTTGATCATTACTTTTGAAATAGTAAAAATATCTAGAAAGTTTTGCTAAAATCATATGCAAGTCTATACTTATCACATTATAACTTCGACTAGTGCTCTTGCATGATGTTTTAAAAAAAGATCGAAAAGTTAATCGAACCGTACCGATACTAATATTGATACCGAAGAGAATGTGACGGTTTCGATGAGTCTAATTTCGATTATACAAAATGGAATAACCGAAAAATTAGTGTGATATAAATTTTATAAAATAACCAATCGAACTGAACCATTAACGATCCCTAATCCGTGGTACAGAGCAAAAGGTTTAATTCTTATTCCTATACAAATTCAGAAGGGGGGGCAAATATTTTCCACTCCATAAGAGATAATTAGTCCGAAAATGTCCTTTCGATGGATAATTTTCTTCTTCTTGACAAAAGAAATTCTCCCTCTTTTTGTTATTCAAAATGCCTTTCACCCCCTTAGCCTGTAATAAATTTGTGCTTACAAGTTACAACCTCTGAACTTATTCTCAATTTTCTTGTCTCCCTATCTCGAGCGCCCTTACCCAACCCTGTTTGTTTGTCCTTTTTAAAAAAGAGAGAAATAGAAGTTTTATTGTGTGTCTCATATAATTTATATTAGTTGTGTGAGGCTCATTTTTGTCTCATGGACCCTAATTTTATATTCCTGGGTCCACAAAAATCTGGATCCACAAAACTATAAGATAAAAAAGATATCTTATACAACTAATGTCAGTTATATGAGACATAAAATAAAATTTTCGTCATTTACCCGTTTCCACCCCATCTTTGTTGAATTTCAAAATTGATGCACTATGGATGTTATTGCTAGATTGCTAAAAAGGGTAAAAGAAAAAGGAAAGGAAGAAGACAAAAATGAAGAGATAAAGCTTGAATCTTAAATCATACTATTAAAGTACAAGACTTGATCCTTATTGGACTCTCCTATTTTCCAACTCCGGGGTCATCCTAACCACTAATTAAAGAGTCCGAAACTAAATAATGGGTTTTTGGACATACAGTTTTAAAAAAAGTTATATTTCTACCTAAAATGCAATATAATATTGTATTTTCCTTTAACGGAAAGTTAGTCGTTAAAATAAAATATTATATTATACTACGTTTTATTTAATTATTTATTTTTTAATAGGAAAATGCAGTATAGTAGTACGTTTAAGGAAAACGTAGTATTATACTGTATTTTCCTATAAAAAAATATAACCCCTCTTTCTTCCCCACGACAGAACAGGTGGTCATTTTTAAACCCTCCCCCCATTTCTGCTGGTCCCCCCCTTCGATTAAAAAAAATCTTGGGCCCCACCCGTCACACAAAAAGTGAAGAACGTAGGTCCCGCATACAACACAAGCTTTCGATTATTGTGAATTCCTTCTTTCGGGGTTAAAATTCCAAATTTTCAATTTCAAAAAACATAAATAGAGGTATTTCGATTTAGTTTATGTCGAAACTCGTAGAGTATATGCATATTTATTTTCTTGAATGTGTTTTCACGTTGATTTGTATTATGTTTGCGATTAAATTTGTATGTTATTTTTACCAGAATTAAATTGTTAGTATTTTAAAAAAATAGTTAAAAGTTGAGAAATAATTTTTATTGTTAATGAAATTGTTCACAAATATCTTTTATTGTTTTATATGTAATTTCGTGAATGTTATGTTCATATGTTCGTTGTTTTTATTTAGTTTAGATTATTTATTTGCTTAAAGAATAGTGGCTTTTTAGCGTAGTAAAATATAAAGCCTTTTAGCGTAGTAAAATATAGAACTTTATAGCGTAGTAAAATATAGAGCCTTTTAGCGTAGTAAAATATAGAGCCTTTTAGCGTAGTAAAATATAGAGCCTTTTAGTCTAAAGTTTCTGTAGTTTAAGTATGTACTAACTACAAACTCTATGCAATTACACTTTACAAAATTAATTATTTAATTTATAAAATAAAGTTACAGAACTAACAAATTAATAAATGTTGACAAATTAAATATCTAGCGTGGAACTCATAGTTGTATACTCTGTCCAATTAAAAATTAATTATTTAATTTATAAAACTAACAAAATTCTAAAAATATTGAAATTGAGGCACAAAAGAATTCAGGATAGCTTGGTGCTACTGGACCTCAAATATCGAGCCTCAAACCCATAATTATATGCTTTGCCCAATTAAAAGTTAATTATTTAATTTATTAAACTAACAAAAATCTAAAAATTTTGAAATTGACACACATAATAATTAAGGATAAATTGATGCTATACTATGCCTCAAACATCGAGCCTGGAACCCGTAGATAATTACTCTATCCAATTAAAAATTAATTATTTAATTTATTAAACTAACAAAAATTTAAATTTTTTGAAATTGACACATATAATAATTAAGGATAGCTTGGTGCTACTGGGCCTCAAATATCGAGCCTGAAACCCATCGATAATTACTCTATCCAATTAAAAATTAATTATTTAATTTATTAAACTAACAAAATTTTAAAAATATTAAAATTGACACACATAAGAATTAAGGATAGCTTGGAGCTACTGGACCTTAAATATCGAGCCTGAAACCCATAGATAATTACTCTATCCAATTAAATAATTAATTATTAATTATAATAACACAAACACGCAATTAATATTGTTTAAATTACAGTTTGCGACATGGACTTGCCGCATAAGCATCCTGGACCATCCGCGGATCAGATATTAGTGTTACAGAGCGACCATAGGTCCGCCTACGTATGGGAGGGACATCTATTGGATCACTCTCCGCGCCAGGAGACCGGACGACTTGTGGGACTTTTTGAGGCATAGAGATTTCCATCCCCGCATATTCCATCGCCTGCGTGCTACAGGCTTTCTCAGGATTTTTGAGATTGGGTAGCTGCAGCTCGACTGGTCTCTCATCACGGTGTTGATAGAGCGGTGGCGACCGGAGACGCACACGTTTTACCTACCCACTGGAGAGGCCACCGTCACGCTTCAGGATGTTCAAGTTTTATATAGGCTGCGTGTTGATGGACTAGCCGTTGCACTGCCCCAACATGTGAGAGCTATGAAACGTCCCCAGTATTCGGATTTGCTGGGGTAGAATACTGGTTTCAAACCACAGGGTGAGGCTACAGTTAGAGGGGCAGTCGTATTTTTGTGACAACTATCAGACAACATATGGAGGTATTGCACCCCGGCATTACCGGCGAGATAGAGGATCTCAGTATTCACCGGTATACGAGGTTGGCATTGTTCCTTCTTTTTGGGGGTGTCTTGTTCCTGAACACTTTGGGAAATCTAGTAAGTCTACGCTTTCTGCATCATCTGCAGCAGCTAGATGGTTACCCCAGTACAACTAGGGTGCTACTGTTCTCGCATATCTGTACAGGAGTATGTGCCGGGCTAGCATGGGCACCCAGGTGACATATGTGGTTTTCTGTTGCTTTTACAGGTGACAACATATTCGAATACTGTGTTACTTCGAATTCTATATAGTCAAAATGACTCTTAAGTTTTACGTCAACCTTTTATCTTAAGCTTGGGCGTGGGAGCGGATCCTACCATTGCAGCCACCTCTGCCACCATTAGAGCCGGGTGTAGCACCTCTGTTTCTCCCTCTAGATAGGTGGTGGGTTCTACGGCATGGGAACTACCGAGGCAGTGATGCTCATCATAATCTCCCCCTTGTCAAGGATGTGTTGGATATGCTGGAGGCCGGACAGGTAAATATATACCTAAACTTACTTGTTATAAATTCACTTATGTTGCACATACTCACTTTTATGTTATTATTTGATAGTTCATCTGGACGTCATAAAGCGACGAGTTGCTAGCTAATCTGCCCGATTATTGCTCGGTCGACCGACTGCTTTGGAGCACTTTCGTCCTGATGATGTGCCTCGATGTTGTGGGCATCATGCCACAGAGCATGTACTTTGCCAGTTTGACTATCCCCAGACTATACCGAGGGAGCCTGCATGGGTGGCTATATATTATCAGTGGGATGATCGTTCGAGGGTGGATGACGAATTTGTAGGATGGCTAGAGGCGCAGGTCCATATTTGGGACAAGCGAGAGGACTTGAATCTGCCACCACCTTCACAGATCCAGGAGGCTACTATTGAGCTCTATACGTCATGGTACCGCCGTCACACCCGACTAATGATCGGTAACCCTGTTCATGTACCTGGCGGTCGGTTCAGATGATCCATTTCCCACATGAACACAACCTTTTGGCTTTATTCACCGTATGTAGACTATTCCCCCGGTGTCCACGGATAGCGGTCTTAACTTCAAAAATACCCCGATCGTGATCATACTGTAAAATGAATGCCAATGTGCTTGCCTCCTGTACCTTTCAAATCTTCTCATCGGTATTGGCATAAATTGAACACCCATGTCCATCAATGTCGATGTTGCTCTATGCCTTTCAACAAACCTCTCCGTAATCTGTTTGAATGTGATGCAGACCATGGCAGTGGCAGGCAATCCACGGGCAGACTTCAACAAGCCGTTGAATGACTCCGACACATTTGTAGTCAAGGCTCCTCATTGTCTACCACCATCAGCATGCAATGTCCACATGTTAAGCTCATGTCCTATCAGCCAAGTATGGGCTCGTGGATCCAACTTCCAGATCGCTTCCATGTGCCTCATGAATTTGTAATGCTGGTGCTCAGTTGTAGCCATCCACATTAAATCATGCAAGGCCTTGTCGTGATATTTCTTCTAGAAATTGGCCTTCAGATGCCTCAAACAGTGACGATGGTATGCATAGGGTTCTTGCCATTAAGGCAAATGCCGTACAGAACTTTAAATACCACCATCTCGATCGGATAGTAGACAAATACCTGAACGCTATTTAACAACGTGCTGCTTCAAGTGGTTCAAAAAAACCGTCCACGTCTCTTCACTTTCGTTGGCACAAATGGCAAAAGCTAATGGAAATATTTGTCCGTTGGTATCTACTGCAATTGCAATCAAAAGTTTAATATCATACTTTCCATAGACATGAGTACCATCTATGAAAATTACAGGACGACAATGCACAAAACCATCAATTGTTGGTTTAAATGACCAGAACACATAGTTGAAAATATATTCGGGTCTGTCGGGGCTCCGCTCATGCCTCCATTCAACAATAGTCCCGGGGTTAAAGTATTACAGTGCGGCCATGTACCTGGGCAGAGATGAAAAAGACTTATCCCAGTCACCATAAATAAGTTCAAAGGCACGTTTGCGACCAAGATATGCCTTTCTTTTAGTTATAGTACAACCATACTCCTAGTGGACGGCTGTAATACACTCT
This sequence comes from Nicotiana glauca, assembly GCA_026770625.1. NCBI lineage: Eukaryota > Viridiplantae > Streptophyta > Magnoliopsida > Solanales > Solanaceae > Nicotiana > Nicotiana glauca. The sequence goes on from MU665187.1 coordinate 29,809, forward strand.
TTAATCTTGAACCTAATGGACACTTCCAAATATAGAATCAAGACAAGAAAAATCAAGTCTACGTACAGGTTGAAGTGATTCACATTGAATGTGTCCATTTCACATATGTGGGTGCTAATATATTTACCCATTTTCCACAACCCTGATTTCTTCTTGCTGTCATGCAACATCTAGTGACAACCCATAAAGTCTCTACGGCATACAACCTTGTACAACTCCGTAGTTAACTCCCTTACCGTCATCTCATGGCACTCTCTTACGTTGTAGATTTTTACATCCCTGATTAGGCGAGCTTTATCGGGGAAATACATGCCCTTTTCCAGCACAGCTGGTCTAGACTCATCCTACATTGCTGACTGAATTTCGTCATTATCCCTTGTGAGGGAATCCATGTCCGCCATACTTGGAAAATTATCAAGGTAGTGAATACTTCGCTCATGAAATGGTACATGGAACTCGTACACTCTTGGTATAGCGGGAGGTGGAGGAGCATGCTCCCTCATCAGCTCAGGTTCGGCATCCACTTCCTCCTCGTCATCACCCTCATCAGGGAAGGGTGTGTCATCTCCAGACTCATCAGCATTATTGTCATAATCACTATCATCTTCCTGACTCTGCGCATCTGCCAAATCACGAGCCAATACGTCGTCTATGGGCAATTGTGTGAGGTCAGGAAAATCAAGTTGCTTGTTTTCACTGCACAAAAAGAACAAAATGATAAGCTACTCAACTAGATAAATAATTTACATATAGCTATATCACTTTACTTACAAGTCGTACTGTGTTGTCATTTCATGATGGATATTTTCTTGTTAGTGCTGACTCCCGGATGGATCACCGTGGTCCAACACGCTAGAACTACGCATATTCCAACTAGGAGCGGGGTCATAACTTGTAAAATTTATATCCGGACGGTACCCCCTATGAAAAATATGAGTGCTAATACAAATTCAATTCAAACATAAAATAAATATCGCTAAAGCGTAGAAAAATTGAAGTTTACCAGTCGTCTTGTGGATAATATAAAGTCAAAAAATTATTTTGTGGCTGCTCATTCGTCGGTGGTGACAAGTTTAAATCAAGGCAAGCTCTTTCATCAGGAATCTATTCGGCAAAAACTGCTCTAGGATAACCACCCGATGACTGGGGTTATCCCTACTATGCACATCCTCATTATTGGGAACGTCTTCAACCTTGACGTACATTTCCAACAATTTTATTACAATAAATTTCCTGTATTCATCCAGAATTCACAAAAACTCTCTAAGAGTTTCATCATCTTCAATGTTAAACTCAAAATAATAAGCAAACCCCTGCGGAGTCACAGAATACGAAAATCTACTAGTTACTTTAATATTCACCGAACGTTTCCTCACACTCATTTTTTTATGTAACAATGATACCAATTTATCATACTCCATTGTAAGCGGTAATTTAACATGACACTGTGGAGGTGAGCTATACCTCACAGAGTTATTCTCCATTACAACCTCATCAAACCACCCTCCCCTCAATATTATGAAACCCTTATTTTTGGCTCTTTAGACATTATAAAAAAATGCTTGATAAGAAGAAGAGAAGTATGAACGGAAGTTTGAAGGAAAGTTTTGAATGGATTTTCATAAAATTCTAACGCCTTTAAATAAGGCAAGTCCTAGCTTGGGGTACGAATTTTTTTTATGTAAAATGCAGTATAATACCATGTTTTATGTTATTTGAATTATTGTTATGTCAGTTATCCACAGAACTCTTATTGGTAGGTCCAAAAATTAGTGTAAAATGCACTATAATACTATGATTCAGTAAAACGTAGTATTATAATACGTTTTACACTAAAAAATAAATTATTTATGTCAATCCTGCAGAAAACCTATTTGGTGGGCCCAAATTGAAGTGAAACGCAGTATTATAATGCGTTTTAGTAAAACGTAGTATAATATTGCGTTTTACTTTAACGGCTAACTTTTCAGTAAAGTAAAACGCAGTATTATATTGCATTTTAGTTAGAAATATAGCTTTTTTTACTGTATAAACGTATTTTATGTCCAAAAATCTATTATTTCAGTTTCGCACTCCTAATTAAATAATGACAATTAGAGGGAAACTGAAGAGAGGGAGCCTAGCTAGAATGTGCATCCTTTTAATTTGTTAATTTGAAAAAAGATGTGACATCCTTGTACAAGTCATCCTCTAATGAATCCAAGTTATGTCCTTGAGCAAGGTTTCATCTCATGCATTGTAGAACATTGATTTGAAATTTATAGGTTTGATATGCTAATTTGTTTAAGTTATTAGTTTCTAAGTTAATAATTTATCATATACCATAAATTTTTTAGAACAAATACATAAACTAAAATTATTGGGTTCTTTCCGACCTATAAGCTACATTCCTAGAGGCGAATGTCTTTAAAAAAATAGTGATATACTAAAAGTAGCTATCCTATATACCATGTAGATTTTGGTAGAACGCAGATGTGCAACCGCAATGTCACGGCCCTAAACCCGAACCCGATTGTGATGGCGCCTCTCATGAAAACAAGATCAGCCGACACTTCCCATTTCCCAATTATTAATAGTTAAGCATTAAGAAACAGTCTAAACATGGATAGATAAACCAAAGTTTAAGCAAAATACAGAATAATATGCGGAATACAGCCCAAACACAGCTCGATACCAGGGTGTCACAAGTCATGAGCATCTAACAACACGGAATACTCCAAAGCAACTACAGAGTTCAGTATTAAACTAAAGATATGAAGAAATAAGATAGGGAGGAGCTCCGGGTTGCGAACACCAACAGCTACCTAAAGACTCCTCGGATCCGCCTGAAGCCGAAAATGATCAGCACTCGGGAGCGGGACCAGCTACGTCTGAGTCTGCACATAGGGTGCAGGGAGTAAAGTGAGTACTCCAACTCAGTGAGTAACAAATGTAAATAATGATTAAAAGCTGTTGATACCCAATTTTTCCCTATCTATTTTTTATACTCAAAATATTCTCAAAATAGCATGTGTATATATATATATATATATATATATATATATATATATATGCCCAAGAATTTTGACATTTTTTCCTAATTTTTAAGGCTTTTTAAAATTATTTTATTATTTGTTTTAACTATACAAAGTCCCAAAACCATTATTTATTGAGTAATTTATTTCCATCATTATATTTATACCACAATATAATTAAGGTAATTTTTTGCATATTTTTTACACATTTGTTTGGTATTTTAAAAGCTAAATTGCATATAATTGCAATTATAGCCTATTTTACGATTAGCAGCATTTTATAATTATAAAATCATTTCTAGTATTTTTAGACTAATATTTATATATTATTAATTAGTTCAGTGCTTTTAATCTGATTTTAAAATCGTTTTTGCTATTTTTTATAAAACAAAAGGTGAAAAACTGGCTATTAACATTTAGCCTCTTTGATTTACAATTGCAGCCTATTCCTATTTCAATTTTAACCCTCAAATTACCTAACCTAGTTTATTAAAATACCCGACCCATATAGAAATTAACCAACCTGGCCCAGCTCTGTTTTAATATGAGCCGTTGATCAAATGAGATCAACGACCCAAATTCAATTTCCTTAATTAAAATCCTAACTACCCTCCCCCTAACCCCTCATGCGAGATGGTCACTGAAAGCTCTACCTGGTCTGTCTCCGGCCTTTCTCCGATGGGTTTTGGTATGATGGTGCTGTGAACACCATTATTGTTGAGTTTCACAGCCAGGTTTTTCTTACTTCTCACTGGTTTCTTACGAAACCCTAATCTCTACTCAACCCCTCAAATCTCTGTAGTTTTTATGATTCTTTAACTCACACCTTTGTATTTTACACTACTCTCTACTCGATCTTTATGATTGTTAAAATTTTTAAATGTTTTGTTCCCCTTTCGAAACTAGGGTTTCTGAACCCCTTTTCGAAAATACTTTATCTTGTGATTTTAAGTACTAATCTATGATTATCAGTACGATTTCTAAATCATTTTGCTTAAGTCTCACTATTCTGGTGAAACCCTAGCCTTAGGGTTTATATTCGCATTGTTTTATTGCTTTTGTTTGCCTGTGTGTTCTTCTGGATTCTTCTTTGAGTCCTATGCTCTTTGCTTTAAGTTTTGCTTCTAGTGTTTCAGTCCCCTACTGTTCTGTGTTCTCTTCTTAGGGTTTCTCTGATATTGTTCAATATGGGCTATACATCGTTTAATAACTTGATTATTCGTCCTATTGATTATTTACATGGTGATTTTATATTGGTTCTTACAAGTTCGCCTTAAGACTGTGATACTTGCCTTAAAAAATTATGATTTTTTGTATTTTCCTTATAATTTGGTATTGATTTCGAATTGCCTCCTTAATTTGTGTGATACTTTCCTCGATTAATACTGATTCCCTAGGTATTCAATCTCGTTCATTATTTTGAAAATTATTTCCCCGAATTACAGTGGTATTTTGCCCTATATATGTGCACAAATTTGATGATTGATTTGCCTGACCTATTTCCCTAATTAGAATGTCATGTACCTAGTCTTTATTGAATATTATATGTTACTCTGTTTCCTTATGTCATTATAACCTACTTTATGATTTTTTTCCTTTTAAATGACTGATTTTACCTTTTGATTTGGATTCCTTAATTAAAGGGAAGTCCATATACTAATTTGATTGTGATTGATGCCAGTTCCTTAATTAAAAAATTGTTGCCTTATTGTTTACTCGTATTCAGTACTATAAATACCTCCCCCCCCCAATCTCTTTTGCAAAGACAACAGTCTTTTGACTCACACACATCACTGAATACTTTCAAAATCTCTCTTGCTCTTTTGCTCTATTGTTGTTCTCTGCTCCTGCACATTATTAGCCGGCTAAAAGCCAAAGCCAATTTAGTGTTACTACTTTGTCTTTGCATCCTGCTTTTACTCTTTTACTGGTATGTCCTCTATTTGATTTACAGTTTCCAAAACAACATGTTTTTATGTGTATTGCACTTCCTCTTGTTTCTTTTATGCTTCTATCTATAGTTCTGTTATTCTCGCTGCAACTAGCATGCCCTCTGTGTAAGTTCATTAATGTGACTATCTTTCCTTTAATTCAGCATGCCTACTGCTTCCCTTATTTGTTTAATGCATGTTCTTCCCTGCCCCTAACCCTAGTACATTATCAATATGTAGTCTTGAACCTTTTGGGATGAAGTATGTTGTCACTGTTTAAACTGAAATGCTTTTCTCTGATGTCTATGTATGTGCAATTGTGCTCTTACATGTGAACTACTTGTCTCCTTTGTCCCCTATCCCCTGATTGTGTTTGCTTCCATGTACTATGTGTGATACTCTAGTCTGAGATTGTCTGACTCACCTTCTTACAAGAGCTATCACACTTTTTCTGTTATTTTCTTTTAAGAACTGATTCTATATGGATCATTTTTCAAAAAACAGTTTTCTTTTCTCAACTCAATTTCTTTAAAAACTCTATCACACCCTCACTATTCATAGAAAATAGATTCTGCCCCCTTTCGTGCAAGCATTGCTTTGGGTATCTCTGAATACCCGCTGAACTTTGATGCACAAGGCTGGTAATTCCACACTGCACTTGTTCAATATTTTTGGTAAATGTTTGGGTGCTGGTATTGGCCAGGGACCTAGGGAGCTTTGTCGCACCCAAACCATGGCTGTGAAACTCGAAAGAAATGAGATTGGAAGGTTGGGCCTGGTTGAAGGCTCCCTATAGAATAACTTCTTATTTTATTCTTTACTATGTAATTCAGTTGTCTTGGTTTGTAATAATTTTTAAACGAATGATTGGGGCTATAGTGAAATTTGGTTGGGGTTATGCATGCTTAGTTTAAACTTTTGGGTAGAAAACATGCTTGTAGGGCTTTCCTTACCTATTTGTGCAATAGACATCATGTATAGGACATGCATCTCCTATAGTAGTAATCTTGTTTTAGACTCTTTACTTTCAGCTTGTTGTCATACTCATTTCATTATCACGACTGGCTAATGACTAGCAAATAACTGTTAAAACTACTGCTGCATTTTCACTGGCATTCAAAGACCATGTTTTAGGACTTTTACGTGCATTAGACACCATGTTACGTAGGATTTATATTTTTGCAATTTGTTGAATGCCTCACCAGTACGTTTAAGCTAATAATGCAAGTTTGGTTAACTGTGTCCTTTTAAAACTGGGATTAATATGCATGTTCACCCCTTTAGGGTAATTAGGCAACTTATACATCGCCTAGGCAAGCTTTAGGCCCTAATAAGAATCGATTAACCACGTTTTTATCAGTTTAAGACTGATCAGCTTTTGTTTAATTTAAATTCTGCCGCTCTCATTCCTGTTGTGACTCTCTGGAGGTCACTCTTTTACTGAAAATCCATCTCTATCTGGAAACAAGTCTTTTGAAATCACGTATTTACTCTCACTAATTTTTCATTCTTGCTCTATTAAGTTTTCAAACTGCTGGGCTACCTTTTTTGCCTAGAATCGTGTTGTTTTGAATTAAACTACTGTATTTTCAAGTCTTTACCTTTTCAAACCAGGTTTTAACAGTTCCCTTAGCTTTTTTACTTACCCGGACTGCTGTCACTCGTTCCTTTTCTTTAAAAATCTCTACCTTTGAGACCTTAAGTGTGTTTGAAACGTGCTGATTACATGTTTATTTGTGGAGGGATTTTTGAACCCTTTTATTTGCCTTTGTATGTTTCCTTTATGTGTAGTCTTACTTGTTATGTATGTCGCCTAGCATTTTATCCTTTAAACCTAAGGGTTCAGCCTAGTACTTACCCTGTAGGAATAGTAGTCCTAAATACCCTCTAGGACTTATAGGACGAGATGGGTAATGGCACGCAATAAGCTTTCGTAACCCAATCACGCATTTAAATGACCTTTACGGGGTGGGAAGGGTAGAATATGGAGATAATGATCACACGATAACACCATGCGTATAATTGGCTACCGGTGTTGTGTGGATGATCCATATTGATTATAAACCTAGGACTCCCCTCCCTTTATGTGCTTTCTTACTTGTTTCTCTATAAGTTACTTAAATCCTTCTTCACAAAATTCTACCTTATCTTTTTCTCAAATGAGTTTTTTTTTAAAACTTGTGTGCAAGCCCTTTTATTTGAGCCGTAATTGCTTATTTGTAAAGTCGCAATTGTAACATGGCCGGAAAGCACACTAGTGGATCTTGAGGGGTGCCTAAGACCTTCCCCTCGAGATAATTTCTAGCCCTTACCCGAACTCTGGTTTTCAAATTCAAAACTCTTGGTGTCCTAATACACTTAATCATTAGGTGTCGACTCTTCATTTTCAAAAATCCAATTCCCAAACGGGAATAGAGTTGTCTTCCCAAATGTCATAAACCCGATTTCGCGAGAAAAAGGGGGCGTCAACAGTATGGCGACTCTGCTGGGGAATTCTTTAGGCTTTTACCACTTCATGTTATATGCGACGTTATTGCTTTTTTTTTTTTTTACCTTTTATTGCTTTATTTAATGTCTTTATTCGAAACTAACTTGGCTTTTTTGTTTCTTTTTCTTTATTACTTTCCTTCAATGTCGTTGTAATTTTTGAGCAATTATTGTAATATTTATGAACGTGAAAATATGTGACAACTTGTTTCATTTTTGTAATTGCATCTTCAACATCATATCCACTCGTGCCAAACAAATACCATAGCAACGCTTGATAAGTTGTTGCGCTCTTCCGATATTATTACCCCCTAAATTTGAAAAAGGCATATTTGCGGTAAAACCAGTCGATCAGCGGTGCAGTCGACGATTCCGTGCCTTTCCTTCTTTAGTTGTCCGCTCAAGGGTACCGGTCTAGCACCCCATAGAAACCTTATTCTATTTAATTGTACATGCATCACTGTCAAACCTAGTCGAGTCAGTTATGGTGTCCACATAATGACTCTTTAAGATAGCCTTATCCAAAGTCCACTGGGTTTCCTTGGAACACAAAAATAACACCATACTCTGTGCATTTATTTGGAGAATTGAATGTTGTTTATGCTAATTATTGATTTAAATAGTCGAGTCCGGCGGGGGTAGGGTCTAACGCTTTGTTTTGCAGAAATGAGGCACACAATCCCCAGGTTTGGCATGGTAACCAACATTCACCCAAGGTTGCTAAGTTGGTGGGAAGACCTTCATTCCAGTGACTGGACTCTCGTCCGCAAGTATTTGGGGAACTTACCTTCTCTTTTTGAAATTCAGCCTGACAACAAAATCATAGAGGCTGCGATCTTATTCTGGGACAGTGATAGATCAGTGTTTCGATTTGGGGACCTTGAAATGACCCCATTGCTCGAAGAAATAGGAGGGTTAGCCGGCATTCCTTGGGAGACTCCGTTTTTGCTCGTGCCAGAAAACCACAAAGGTAGGGGTTTCTTCAAAATGATTGGGTTGAAGAAAAACTCAGATTTGACTTGTTTGAAGGACTCCTATATTCCTTTTGACTATTTGTACGAGAGGTACGATCATAGCAAGTCCTACCGTACCTATCCAGATGAATTCGCCCTCACATCATTGGGGCATATCTATATGAGGGTTTTCGTCTTCATGTTCTGCTTCTTGGGAATGATAGTGTTTCCTATGAAGAAGGCTAGGATCCATACCGGACTAGCCATGGTCACCAAGACACTAATGGAAGGGATTGGAGGGCAGCCTTTCAGCATAGTGCCCATGATTGTTGCTGAGATCTACCAAACGTTGGAGAACTGCCAATTATGGGCCAGTCACTTTGAGGGTTGCAACTTACTACTCCAACTCTGGCTTATAGAACATCTCCAAAGGGGTCAATACCGTCAAGAACTTCCGCGAAGGCCGTGGAATGATCATATAGACTTTCACCATCCCGAGAGAATAAACTATATGCCTAACATGTTCGCTCAGCCGGGAGACGCTCGAGGTTGGGTAAAGTTGTTTGAAAACTTGAAAGAAGACAAGGTGCAGTGTATGTTTGAATGGTTCCCCACTGGAGAGTTCATCATCCGCTCTCGGGACGCTCCATTCCTTATACTCATTGGTCTTGAGGGGAACTTATCCCTATGTCCTTCTCCGAGTCATGAGGCAGGCAGGGAGAAAGCAAGTCGTACCAAAGGTCGAAAAGATGAGTCATTTCGGGGTTGACTTCCAAGACGATGATAGCCCATACAAATGTCAAGATCAACGCATGTGGAACAATAAGATCATCTTGGAAAAGGATTCCATAGAGCCTGACAGATATCATGCCGGCTACACCCCATACTATCCAGGTTGGCTAGAAGAAGATCATGTTGGGTTAGGACAACCCTGGTCCGTTCAAGGTCATAGGGTCATCGACGAGAGGGCCGAGATACAGGTTAAATACAACCAGTTGCTCAAGAGGATCAGGGAGTGCGAGAGTGAACATCAGGAAATTCAAGAAGCAAATTAAAAGTTGATCGAGGAATGGAAGGATATGGCTGTCAGCGCCAATAAGGGTATAGGGTATTTGGAGCGAGGGTTGGTAGAGTTGGAAGGGAAATTCATCCGGAGGATCGAGAATTGCCAAAACGCTGAACGAAATGAAGGAGGACATTTGGCTAGGGCCTATCTACTGCTGGGTCTGCGTGAGCTGGTGAAGCTGTTCGATGGAGCTAAAGATGCCGAGTCTGGGGAAGGTCCTTCTGGGACCAAATATTTAAGAGTCTCTTTTCTTTTTTCGCTTTGAAATGTAATAAGGCCAATGGCCATTAGTGACATTTTTACTTTACGCAATTTTAGTGTCGTTTTGGGATTCGTCTTATTTTTATCAATAAAATTAGGCATTTAGCATTATAAGTTCTCCAAATTAACTTGTCTCTAGGCCTACCTCGGTCACAATGAGGCACCCAAATTAGGACACAATTTATATTCTTACTATGTGTTTAAATATTATAATATTTTCTCGGAATCCGTACTAACTTGTTACCTTTTTGTTTTTACTTTTATTTTTATTCCCCTCCCCAAAAGGTTAGTTCGTTCACTATAGCATCATCATCCTACTCCACAAGATCTAAGGGCCATCCACCTCCTCCTCCTCCAAGTCCTATAAAAAACAATAGCAAAGCAAAAATGGAAGATTTGAAGAACGTCAGAAAAGAGAACTCGATTGAAAGGGTAGAGGTTCCTCAGGGTATTCAGGTGTCCAAAGAAAGTGTCGCCCAACTCGAATAGAAGTTACTGAAATTTCAAGAAGAACTAGACCAAGTTCGAAACTTGGTGAGCTTGTTATTCTCCCTCACTTCTCCAGACGTCAACTTTCCCAATGCTCAACACCCCATACCTCTACAGAACATCCCGAAGCCACAGAAACAACATGCTACTCATCAAAATTGCAACGCATGTCACAACAACACTCCACTTCTCATCCTGAACAACAAAATGATCATCCACACCACACTCCCATCTATGTGGAAACCCTACCACAATACACTCAGCCCATTACAAACACATCGGAATCTGATGACAAAGACTCTTTCATCAAGAACCTGGTTGTCGAGCTCAAGAAACTGACTAGCCGAGTCCAGGGTGTTGAAGGAAACAAAGGTATTGAAGGGTTGAATTATGAGGACCTTTGTATTCAGCCAGACGTCAAACTTCCCAAGGGGTACAAACCTCCTAAGTTCGAGATGTTTGATGGCTCGGGAGAGTCAATTTGAGGACATACTGTGATAAGCTGGTCAGTGTCGGAAGAGATGAAAAGATTCGCATGAAGCTCTTCATGAGAAGTTTGAAAGGTGATGCGCTGTCTTGGTACATTAGACAACATCCCAAGAAGTTGACAAGCTGGGTAGGAATGGCGTCCGATTTCATGGACAGGTTTAGATTCAATACAGAAAATGCGCCAGATGTCTTACATCCAAAATTTGAAAAAGAAGCCTACTGAGACATTCCGCGAGTATGCTACTCGATGGAGATCTGAGGTTGCTAAGGTCAGGACGGCCTTAGAAGAAGAACAGATGAACAAATTTTTTGTCCGAGCTCAGGATCCACAGTATTATGAGAGGTTAATGCTGATAGAGGGCCAAAAATTCTCCGACATCATCAAGCTAGGAGAAAGAATTGAGGAAGGCATTAAAAGCGGTATGGTCACTAATTTCGAGGCATTATAGGCTACCAACAAAGCCCTACAATCTGGCGGCACGTCCAAGAAAAAGGATGTGAGTGCTGTAATGGTTGCACAGAGAACCAAGTCCCCAGTAAAATACCAAGCCTACCCGGTACCCCCTCTCACATACCAACCTATCCCTAACTACCAAGCACCTCCACCCTCTTACCAAATTCCATCACCTGCTTACCAATCATCTCCATCCCCCACATATCAACCTACCTCACCAAGATATTCCCAACCTGTACCCGTCTACCAAGCCTATAATGCTCATTACCAATCACCTCCCACCCGCCAAAACTTTCCCAGACCATGCCCTAACTTCGACCGTAGAACTCCCAAACAATACACCGCCATCGCCGAGCCAATCGACCAACTATATGAAAGACTCAAAGTAGCCGGTTATGTCACCCCAATCCTTGCCATAACTCCAGAAAATCCTTCCTAATGGGTCAATCCGAACAAAACCTGTGCATACCATTCCGGCATGAAAGGGCATACCATTGATGGGTGGCGATCTCTGAAAGACAAAATCCAAGCTCTAATTGACAACAAAATCATCATGGCAAAGGAGCCTGCTCCTAACATTCGCAACAATCCCTTGCCTGATCATAAGGGTGGTGGTGTGCATATGATCGAAGTAGAAGATGATTGGAACCCCAAAGGGTCAATTGGATTAATTGCCGAAGGTGACGAGCCCAAGAAACCAACAGTCACACTAAATCCAATTGTAGTCCAGATCCAGCCCTGTGGGATGCTGAAGTAAATATGTCCGTGCCTTTCGAGTTTGAAACACCGTCATCCATAAAGACCACATAGCCAATTGAGGTGGAGTTTGGGTCTCCAAAAGCACCTGCACCATTCGAAGTTGTTGTGTTGCCTCCCAAGACAAGAGTGCCCATTCCTATAGCAATGCCATCCGTAACGCCATTCTATACACAGACCATTCCTTGGGATTACATTGCCGAGGCAAGAAGGAAGGGAAAAACTAGGTCTGGAGAAGCAATTGTCGCACAGGGTATGATCAGGACAGGCAGAATTTATACTCCGGAGCACTTAGTTGAATCAAGTAAGCAGGCCTCTGGACGGCCTATTGAAACTGGGCTTGATGATCTCTGGCGGAAGATACAAGCAAAAGAACACTCAGTTGTTGATCAACTAAATAAAACACCAGCGCAGATCTCTATTCTAGCTCTACTGCAGGGCTCTGAGATACATAAGAGCGCCCTGCTGAAGATACTGAGCGAGGCGTATGTACCCAGTAATATAACTAGAGGAGAGATGGCAAACATGGTCAGACAGATATTGGAGAGTCATAAAATCACTTTCCACGAGGATGAGTTGCCCCTTGAAGGTTTAAGCCATAACAAAGCATTGCACATCACTGTGCAATGCGAAGACTATTTTATCACTAGGACTTTGATTGATGGAGGGTCCAGCCTCAACATTTGTCCGTTGGTGACCCTCAGAACATTGGGCAAGAGTCTATATGAAATCAAGGATGGGGCTATCAACGTCAAGGCTTTTGATGGTTCCCAAAGGTCCACTATTGGGGAGATTAGTTTATGTCTGCAAATAGGACCAACTTGGTTCGATGTTGATTTTCAAGTAATAGACATCCCCAGCATCCTACAACTTACTACTGGGACGACCTTGGATCCACGCTGCTGGAGCTGTAGCATCAACCCTGCATCAGGCAGTGAAGTTCGAGTGGAATCACCAAGAGGTGATTATTCATGGCGACGGGAGTAACCCCATATACAGTCGCCAAACCATCCCAGCAATTGAAGGAAGAAGGAAACTAGGAGGAGAAACCTACCACCAAATTGAGTGAGTCAACGTCGTGGATAAAGATAAGTAGTGGGATAACAAGATAGAAAGTATACTGAATTGGAGCGGGTATGAACCAGGCAAAGGGCTCGGCAAGAACCTCTAGGGAATTACTAAGCCTATCAAACTGAAGAAACATGGCACCACCTTCGGGTTAGGGCATGGATATACTTGGGAAGAATTCCAGAACTGGACACCATAATGGAGCGGCCCTACTATCCGCTGGAGCACCTGATACCCCACCTGGAATAGACTTTCCAGCCGGCAGACATTATATATGGGTCAGAGGAAGATAAAACATTGGCAGCGATGAAGAATCTGTTCTTGGAAGAAGACGATATGGACTGTCATGTCATTTTTGAGGAGGAAGGGGAGGAAGGCCCTTCCATACAAGCTGTGAGCCGAGGAGCGCATCTCAAAAACTGGTCCGTCAGAACCACCAAGGCCCAGAAGGCTTCGGGGTAGCAAGGCTGAACAAAGCACTATGCATTATCTTTTACTTTTTCACTAGTTGATTTCCTTTCCGTATTTTCTTTAAATTTTGAAAAGAGCTCCGATGTTCAAAACAATTATGGAACTTATCAAAGCATTTTAGTTTCTTATAAATCTTGCTCTTATTATATTTTTCTGTCATTTACTTTATTTTACACAGCATTAGTATTACTTATCTTGATGAACCGACGAATGTGACATGCGACGAGATAACGCAACAAATGGATATAGACTCAGAAGAGGATAATATACCAGAAGAGGTCGTTAAAGAGGTTGAGGATTTTAAGAATAGGCCTAAGTCTAACTTGGACGAAACTGAGGCTATCAACTTGAGGGACACAGAGAATGTCAAAGAAACGTGCATCAGTGTTCATCTGTCACCGTCAGCAAAGGAAGAGTACACGGAATTTCTAAGAGAGTATGATGACATATTCGCCTGGTCGTATGATGATATGACTGGTCTCATCACATCTATTGTAGCTCACAAACTGCCAATGGATCCAACATGTCTGCCAGTAAGACAGAAGCTCAGGAAGTTCAAGCCTGACATGAGTTTGAAAATCAAGGAAGAAGTCACCAAGCAAGTCAAATCCAAGGTCCTCAGGGTAGTGGAATATCCAACATGGTTGGCCAACACTATGCCAGTGCCAAAGAAAGACAGAAAGGTCAGAGTTTGGGTCGACTACCGGGACCTCAAACGGGCCAGTCCGAAAGATAATTTCCCCTTGCCAAACGTACACATTCAGATCGACAATTGCGCCAAGCACGAGCTGCAGTCATTCATCGATTGTTTTCCTGGATATCATCAGATATGGATGGATGAGGAAGACGCTGAGAAAATGGATTTTATTATGTCATGGGGGGATGTATTGTTACAAGATGATGTCGTTTGGATTAAAAAATGCTGGGGCCACCTACATGAGGGCCATGACTACTATTTTTCATGACATGATACACAAAAAGATCGAGGTGTATGTAGACAATGTCATCATCAAATCCAAGAAAGCCACTAGCCACATGGAAGATCTGACGAAGATCTTCAACAGATTGAGAAGGTACAACTTAAAATTAAATCCCGCCAAATGTGGATTCGAGGTTCCTGTCGGAAAACTGCTTGGGTTCATCGTAAGTCGATGAGGAATAGAAATGGATCCGTCAAAGGTTAAGGCCATTCAAGAATTGCCACAGCCAAAGAACAAGAAAGAGGTTATGAGTTTCTTGGGGAGACTCAATTGCATCAGCCGGTTCATAGCTCAGTCCACTGTCTGTGAACCAATCTTTAAGATCATAAATAAGGACACCGCCACTAAATGGACTGATGATTGTTAGAAAGCATTTGACAGAATGAAGGAATACCTATCAACACCACCAGTTTTGGTCCCACCTGAACCGGGTAGACCGCTATTGCTCTACCTTGCAGTACTGGATGGGGCATTTGGTTGTGTTTTGGGACAACATGATGAAACAGGGAGAAAGGAGCAAGTCATCTACTATCTCAGCAAGAAGTTCAGCCCATACGAGGCCCGGTATTCCTTGCTAGAACGCACCTGTTGTGCTCTAACTTGGGTAGCTCAGAAGTTGATGCATTATTTCTGTGCCTATACTACTTATATCATATCAAGGATGGATCCGCTGAAGTACATCTTTCAGAAGCCCGTGCCCATGGGCAAGGTAGCCAAATGGCAAATCCTGCTGACCGAATTTGATATCATCTACGTGACCCAAAAGCGATCAAAGGACAAGCACTAGCCGATCATCTTGCCGAAAATCCCGTGGATGGAGAATACGAGCCTCTAAAGACGTATTTTCCTGACGAAGAGGTATTTTTCATAGGAGAAGACATTCCAGAATCCTATGATGGCTGGAGAATGTTTTTCAATGGAGCTACAAACTTTAAAAAGAGTTGGCATAGGAGCAGTTCTAGTATCAGAAATAGGCCAGCATTATCCGGTGTCCGCCAGACTCAGGTTCCCGTACACCAACAACATGGCCGAGTACAAAGCCTGCATCTTGGGGCTCAAGCTGGCCATTGACATGAATGTTCAGGAGTTACTAGTAATTGGGGATTCCGACTTGCTCGTACATCAGGTTCGAGAAGAATGGGCAACCAAGAACTCAAAGATATTCCCATACTCAAGTACAGGAGTTGAGGAAAAGGTTTACAAAGACAGAATTCTGGCATGTCCCCAGAGTCCAGAATGAGTTCGCCGATGCATTGACCACTCTATTATCCATGATTCAGAATCCGTACAAGAACTTCATTGATCCTATCCCGGTAAAAATCCAGGATCAACCCGCTTACTGTGCTCATGTCGAGGAAGAAGCAGATGGAAAACCATGGTTTCACGACATTAAGAAGTATCTGTCAACAGGAGAGTATCCAAAACTTGCAAATACTACTCAAAAGCACACTGCAGAGATTATCCAATCACTTCTTTCACAGCGGAGGAATCCTGTACAGGAGGACTCCCGATTTGGGACTACTAAGATGTGTCGAAGCAAAGGAAGCATCCAGGTTGTTGGAGGAAGTTCATGCAGGGACCTGTGGTCCGCATATGAATGGTTTTGTCTTAGCCAAGAAAATACTCCGGGCCGGTTATTTCTGGATGACTATGGAGACGGACTTCATCCAGTATGTTCAAAAATGCCATCGTTGCCAGATTCATGCAGACATGATAAAGGTGCCTTCTAACAAGCTCAATGCAACAAGCTCACCATGGCCATTCGCCGCTTGGGGGATGGATGTCATTGGACCTATCGAGCCTACCGCGTTAAACGGGCACAGGTTCATTCTAGTGGCAATTGATTATTTTACCAAATGGGTTAAGGCAGCATCATATAAGGCGGTAACCAAGAAGGTTGTGGCAGACCTTGTCCGTGACCGTATCATTTGCCGGTTCGGCATCCCAGAGTCAATCATCACTGATAATGGTTCCAATCTCATTAGTGATCTGATGAAAGCAATGTGTGAAACCTTCAAGATCAAGCAGAAGAATTCTACAGCCTACAGACCTCAGATGAATGGAGCTGTAGAAGCGGCCAATGAGAATATCAAGAAGATACTGAGAAAAATGATAGAAAAACACAAGCAATGGCACGAAAAGCTATCCTTTGCTCTATAGGGATACCGTACCACAATCTGCACATCGACAGGGGCAACTCCCTATATGTTGGTTTACGATACCGAGGCAGTCATTCCAGCCGAGGTAGAGATTCCCTCCCTGAGAATTATATAGGAAGCGGAACTTGAAGATGTAGAATGGGTAAAAAGTCGCTATGAGCAGTTGGCCCTTATAGACGGGAAAAGACTGAATGCAGTTTGCCACGGTCAATTGTATCATAACAGGATGTCCAGAGCCTTCAACAAAAGGGTCAGACCAAGACGGTTCACATCGGGACAGCTAGTACTGAAGAAATTTTTTCCGCATCAGGATGAGGCCAAAGGAAATTTCTCTCCTAATTGGCAAGGCACGTACATGGTTCATCGGGTCCTAACAGGAGGGGCCCTCATACTCACAGAAATGGATGGAGAAGTCTAGCCAAAGCCAATCAACTCAAATGTAGTCAAGCGTTACTATGTGTAATCTTTATGCTTTCCAATATGATGTAATTTGAACTACGCTTGACCTGATTCCCGTTTAAGAGGGGATACGTAGGCAGCCCTATGGGTTCGGTCACAATTCAATAAAATTTTCATTTCCCCCGATATTGGAAACTGGGGAAGAATTTTGAGAAGGACCCTCAAAATTCCAAAGTTGACTTTTAGCCACTCATCGCACACAGCCGTTAGAGGCACCAGCCCAGTAAACTGGGGCAAAATTTTGAGGAGGACCCTCAAAATTCTGGAGCAAAAAGGTTGCAATATCTTGAACCGTGTCACATTCGTCGATTCATCTAAAAGAAAATTATTTTTTTATTATTATGTATTTTTAAAATTATGCATGGTTACTATCAGAATTGCTTTGTTTAGCAACGCTACCCCAATGAAAACAAGAGCCAAGTAGGACGAGCAGAGTCCGCGGGAAGACGAACTAACCTTTCCCCTTTGACAAAACTCACGATTTTTTGTTGGATGCAGGAGCCCAAGACATAAAGTCATCAGATACGATTACAAACTCATACTTTTTCAGGAATACAACTCTCAGAATCACCGCCCATTTACAAGTGTTATCAGCGTATGACATTCCCAGCAGCCACAATAACGCAACCAACTATCAGCTATCGTCTATCAGCTAAGAGATTTCGTTACTCTCTACCTTTATTTCTTGCACTGCATAAGGCTACCTTTCTACCTTCTGAGACTAAGCATTGTCTCCATCCTGCATTTTCTTGCATTGCATAAGGATACCTTTCTACCTTCCAAGACTAAGCATTGTCTCCATCCTGCATTTTCTTGCATTGCATAAGGCTACCTTTCTGCCTTCCGAGGTTAAGCTCTACCTCCATCCTGCATTTCCTTGCATTGCATAAGGCTATCTTTCTGCCTTCCGAGGTTAAGCTCTACCTCCATCCTGCATTTCCTTGCACTGCATAAGGCTACTTTCCTGCCTTCTGAGACTAAGCACTATCTCCATCCTGCATGGCTGAAATATCGCCACCTCTTATTTGCATTGGCTGAAATACCACCAGCTTTATTTAAATCATGCATGGCTGAAACATCGCCAATTTTGTTTAAATCCCTCATACCGGCTAAAAGATCGCCAACTGCATTAGTTACATCGGCTGAAAGATCGCCAGTTTATGTTAAAATCTCTGTCGGCTAAAATATTGCCATTTATACTTATGCTTTGCATTATATTTATGCTTTACATCGGGAAATATCGCCAACTTTATTTAATTTTCTATACCGGCTGAAAGATCGCCAGTTTACATTTAAAATTTTGTCGGCTGAAATATCGCCATTTATATCTTACATCGACTGAAATACCGCCAAATCCTGCATTTCATGGGCTGAAAGATCGCCAAACTGTCGAAGAGCGTCATTGTTCGGAGGCACCATTTTCATAGCCCGAGAACGCCATGCCATGGCCCAAGGACCCCGCTTTATATTCCGCACATCATTATTCAAAGGCATCATGGTTCGGAGGCACCATTGTCATAGCCCGAGAACGTCATTTCATAGCCTGCGAACCCTTTATTATGCGCTTCATGGCCCAGGACGTCATGGTCTGAGGACATCATCCTAAACGTCCAAAGACAGCATGCATGGTCCAACGGGAACTTGCATCACGTTTAAATTCTGCACGATATGCTTGTATTACTCATTTGTAGGTACACCAGCTGGCAACGACCATTAGAGCATGAGCGATCTGGCTCCGATTCCCAAAGCCCATCGGTCCCTGACCATCCTTCCCAACCTAAATATTGCAACCGTCCTTTTTAAAACCTCCATTGGCATATTCCGCCGATGTATCCTGAACTACATATGACCTGATTCCTGTAAGACCAGGGATATGTAGGCAGCTCAGGAACCAGAGCTCGGTCAAAATCTTTGCAAGTCATTTCTCTCGGTCAAAATTGGTCATCATATCTTTACCCGACAACTCTTTCATCATTCCCGGGTAAAGAGGGGCAGCTGTTGATACCCAATTTTTCTCTATCAATTTTTTATACTCAAAATATTCTCAAAATAGCATGTACATGCATATATAAGTATGCCCAAGAATTTTGACATTTTTTCCTAATTTTTAAGGCTTTTTAAAATTATTTCATTATTTGTTTTAACAGTACAAAGTCCCAAAACCATTATTTTGTTGAGTAAGTTATTCCATCCCCATATTTATACCACAATATAATTAAGGTAATTTTTTGCATATTTTTTACACATTTGTTTGGTATTTTAAAAGCTAAATTGCATATAATTGCAATTATAGCTTATTTTACGATTAGCAGCATTTTATAATTATAAAATTATTTTCAGTATTTTTAGACTAATATTTATACATTATTAATTAGTTCAGTACTTTTAATTTGATTTTGAAATCATTTTTGCTATTTTTTATAAAACAAAAGGGGAAAACTGGCTATTTAACATTTAGCTTCTTTTATTTACAATTGCATCCTATTTCTATTTCAATTTTAACCCTCAAATTACCTAACTCGGTTTATTAAAATACCCAACCCATATATCAATTAACCAACCCGGCCCAGCTCCATTTTAATATGAGATCAACGGCCTAGATTTAATTTCCTTAATTAAAATCCTAACTACCCCCATGACCCCTCATTTTCGAGATTGTCTCTCTCTCTCTATATTGAATCTCCCTCTCCCTTCTCTCTATATCCTTCTGGTTCTCTCTTCTTCTCCGATGAACCGCACTGTCTCTCCAGCCACCTCCAGCCTCACCTCTTTCGACCACAAGTCGTCGTGAAGCTTTACCTCGTTGATTCCCTCAATCTTTGAGGCCCCAGGAGCCTCCACCATGCGAGATGGTCACTGAAAGATCTGCCTGGTCTATCTCCGTCCTTTTCTCTGATGGGTTTTGGTACGATGGTGCTGTGGACACCATTATTGCTGAGTTTCACAGCCAGGTTTTTCTTACTTCTCACTGGTTTCTTACAAAACCCAAATCTCTACTCAACCCCTCAAATCTCTGTAGTTTTTATGATTCTTTAACTCACACCTTTGTATTTTACACTACTCTCAATTCGATCTTTATGATTGTTCAAATTTTTAAACGTTTTGTTCCCCTTTCGAAACTAGGGTTTCTGAACCCCTTTTCGAAAATACTTTATCTTCTGATTTTAAGTACTAATCTATGATTCTCAGTACAATTTCTAAGTCATTTTGCTTAAGTCTCACTATTCTGATGAAACCCTAGCCTTAGGGTTTATACTCGCATTGTTTTGTCATTTTTGCTTGCATGTGTTCTTCTGGATTCTTCTTTGAGTCATGTGCTCTTTGATTTAATTTTTGCTGCTAGTATTTCAGTCCCCTATTGTTCTGTGTTCTCTTCTTAGGGTTTCTCTGATATTGTTCAATATGGGCTATGCATTGTTTAATAACTTGACTATTCGTCCTATTGATTATTTACATGGTGATTTTATACTGGTTCTTACAAGTTCGCCTTAAGACTGTGATGCTTGCCTTAAAAAATTGTGATTTTGTGTATTTTCCTTATAATTTGGTATTGTTTTCGAATTTCCTCCTTAATTTGTGTGATACTTTCCTCGATTAATACTAATTCCCTAGGTCTTCAATGTCGTTCATTATTTTGAAAATTATTTCCCTGAATTACAGTGGTATTTTGCCCTATATATGTGCACAAATTTGGTAATTGATTTGCCTGACCTATTTCCCTAATTAGAGTGTCATGTACCTAGTCTTTATTGAACACTATATGTTACTCTATTCCTTATGTGATTATACCCTACTTTATGATTTCTTTCCTTTTAAATGACTGATTTTACCGTTTGATTTAGATTCCTTAATTAAAGGGAAGTCCATATACTAATTTGATTGTGATTGATGCCAGTTCCTTAATTAAAGAACTGATGCCTTACTGTTTACTTGTATTCAGTACTATAAATACCCCCCCCCCCAATTCTCTTTTGCAAAGACAAATAGTCTTTTGACTCACACACATCACTGAATACTTTCAAAATCTCTCTTGCTCTTTTGCTCTATTGCAGTTTTCTGCTCCTTCACATTATCAGCCGGCTGAAAGCCAAAGCCAATATAGTGTTACTCTTTGCATCCTGCTTTTGCTCTTTTACTCGTATGTCCTCTATTTAATTTATAGTTTCCAAAACAACATGTTTTTATGTGTATTGCACTTCCTCTTGTTTTCTTTTATGCTTCTATCTATGGTTCTATTGTTCTCGCTGCAACTAGCATACCTCTGTGTAAGTTCATTAACGTGACTATCTTTCCTTTAATTCAGAATGCCTACTACTTCCCTTATTTGTTTAATGCATGTTCTTCCCTGCCCCTAACCCCAGTACATTATCAGTATGTAATCCTGAACCTTTTGGGATGAAGCATGTTGTGACTGTTTAAGTTCTGAAATGCTTTTCTCTGATGTCTATGTATGTGCAATTGTGCTCTTACATGTGAACTACTTGTCTTCTTTGTCCCCTGATTGTGTTTGCTTCCTTGTACTATGTGTGATACTCTAGTATGAGATTGTCTTACTCACCTTCTTACAAGAGCTATCACACTTTTTCTGTTGTTTTCTTTCAAGAACTGATTCTATATGGATCATTTTTAAAAAAACGGTTTTCTTTTCTCAACTCAATTTCTTTAAAAACTCAATCACACCCTCACTATTCTTAGAAAATAGGTTCTTCCCCCTTTCGTGTAAGCATTGCTTTGGGTATCTCTGAATACCCACTAAACTTTGATGCACAAGGCTGGTAATTCCACACTGCACTTGTTCAACATTTTTGGTAAATGTTTGGGTGCTGGTATTGGCCAGGGATCCAATGGGACCTAGGGAGCTTTGCCGCACCCAGACTATGGCTATGAAACTCGAAAGAAGTGAGATTGGAAGGTTGGTCCCGGTTGAAGGCTCCCTATAGAATAACTTCTTATTTTATTCTTTACTATGTAATTCAGATGTCTTGGTTTGTAATAATTTTTAAACGAATGATTGGGGCTATAGTAAAATTGGTTGGGGTTATTCATGCTTAGTTTAAAGTTTTGGGTAGAAAACATTCTTGTAGGGCTTTACTTACCTATTTGTGCAATAGACATCATGTATAGGAAATGCATCTCATATAGTAGTAATCCTGTTTTAGACTCTTTACTTTCAGCTTGTTGTCATACTCATTTCATAATAACGACTGGCTAATGACTAACAAATAACTGTTAAAACTACTGCTGCATTTTCACTAGCATTCAGAGACCATGTTTTAGGACTTTTACGTGTATTAGATACCATGTTACGTAGGATTTATATATTTGCAATTTGCTGAACACCTCACCAGTACGTTTAAGCTAATAATGCAAGTTTGGTTAATTGTGTCCTTTTAAAACTGGGATTAATATGCATGTTCACCCCTTTAGGGTAATTAGGCAACCTATACGTAACCTAGGCGAGATTTAGGCCCTAATAAGAATTGATTAACCATGTTCTTATCAGTTTAAGACTAATCAGCTTTTGTTTAATTTAAATTCTGTCGCTCTCATTCCTGTTGTGACTCTCTGGAGGTCACTATTTTAGCTCACTATTTTACTGAAAATCCCTTTCTATCTGGAAACAAGTCTTTTGAAATCACGTATCAACTCTCACTGATTTTCTCATTCTTGCTCTATTAAGTTTTCAAACTGCTGGGCTACCTTTTTTGCCTAGAATCGTGTTGTTTTGATTTAAACTAATGTATTTTCAAGTCTTTACCTTTTCAAACCAGGTTTTAACAATTCCCTTAGCTTTTTTACTTACCCCGACTGCTGTCACTCATTCCTTTTCTTTAAAAATCTCTACCTTTGAGACCTTAAGTGTGTTTGAGACGTGCTGATTACATGTTTATTTGTGGAGGGATTTGTGAACCCTTTTATTTGCCTTTGTATGTTCCCTTTATATGTAGTCCTACTTGTTATATATGTCGCCTAGAATTTTATCCTTTAAACCTAAGGGTTCAACCTAGTACTTACCCTATAGGAATAGTAGTCCTAAATACCCTCTAGGACTTATAGGATGGGACGGGTAATGGCACGCAATAAGCTTTCAAGACCCAATCACACGTTTAAACGACCTTTACAGGATGGGAAGGGTAGAATATGGAGATGATGATCACACGATAACACCATGCGTATAATTGGCTACCGGTATTGTGTGGATGATCCATATTGATTATAAACCTAGGACTCTCCTCCCTTTATGTGCTTTCTTACTTGTTTCTCTATAAGTTACTTAAATCCTTCTTCACAAAATTATGCCTTATCTTTTTCTCAAATGAGTTTTTTTTTTAAAACTTGTATGCAAGCCTTTTTATTTGAACCGTAATTGCTTATTTGTAAAGTCGCAATTGTAATATGGCCGGGAACTACACTACTGGATCTTGAGGGGTGCCTAACACCTTCCTCTCAAGATAATTTCTAGCCATTGCCCGAACTCTGGTTTTCAAATTCAAAACTCTTGGTGTCCTAATGCACTTAATCATTAGGTGGCGACTCTTCAATTCCAAAAATCCAATTTCCAAACGGGAATAGAGTTGTCTTCCTAAATGTCGTAAACCCGATTTTGCGAGAAAAAGGGGGCGTCGACAAAATCAAGAAAACATGAAATGCACAAAGCATTCTATAACAAAGCAGTAAAACCATTTAAAAACAGTAAACCAGTGAAAAGATAAGTAAAATCTTTTTTTCAACAAGTAAGCAGGTAATTGACAGGCAATTAAGGAAAATAAACACATAGAAGTTCGCCCCTCGGGCAATATTTCAGAACAATACCAGCCTCTCGGGCTCAATCTCACATCATAATGGGTGCCCGCACTTAGGAGGTGTGCAGACTCCTGGAGGGGCCCCTTATGGCCCAAGCGCAATATCAAGCCATCTCATAAAATCATCACTAGTCTCTCAGCCTCATATCAATCAAGACACCTCGTGGCAGAGATATCTCAGGCCCTTGGCCTCAAATCAATATTAGTGTTTCCCCACAACATAGGCCATCGGCCTTACTCAGTCAAAAATCCTCACAAGCCACTCGAGCAATAGTAAAACTGTGTTTCTCAACCCAAACATCATTTAAAATATCATTTAAGTATTTAAAACTGAGTAAACATGGCTGAGTATGAAAATAGTGGAAAATAACATGACTGAGTTCAAGTATAAAATCGAAACAGTGAGGAAATATCAATAAAAAGCCCTGAAGGGTTCAAATAGTTAGCACGAAGCCCAAATATGGCATTCAGCCCAAATAATGATGATATCAAATAGATTTCAGTCAAATATACGGTAAAATCATCAATCGGGACGGACCAAGTCACAATCCACAATAGTGCACGACTCCACGCTCGTCATCCAGCGTGTTCCTCGCCTCAATATAGCACTACGATGTGTAATCCGGGATTTCAAACCCTCAGAACATCATTTACAATCATTACTCACCTCTAACCGATCAAATCTCTAACTCGCGATGCCTTTGCCCCTCGAATCGACCTCCACTCGCATCGAATCTAACCAAAATCAGAACGAGGAAGCCAAAATAGGCTAAGGGAACGAAGCCCAAGCAAAAATAATTAATAAATGACACAAATCCCGAAATTAACAAAACCCGACCCTCGGGCCCACGTCTCGAAATTCAATAATTTTTACACCAATAGATTCCTTATCTCCTCATGAGTTCATACATATCAAAAGTTCAGAAATCCGACCTCAAATGGTCCATCAAATCCTCAATCAAAGGTCTCCAATACCAAACCCTAGTTTCCCCAAATTTTAATCCCTTAATTTCCATAATTTCTAGCTCTAATCCATGAAATAATAGCATAGGAACGAGTTTTAGGTCCAAATTCCTTACCTCAACGAAGTTCCCTTGAAATCCCTCTTTCAAATCGTCCAAAAATCTCCAAAGCCGAGAAAAAAATGGTGAAATAGCTCAAAATTCGCGAAGGACTCAATTTATACCTTTTGCCCAGACATTTTCGCATCTGCGGCTATATTTCCGCTTTTGTGGTACCGCATCTGCGGTCAAAACCACCGCATCTGCAGTCCTCACTTAAACTCCCCTTACCATATATGTGATCTATTATCCGCATCTGCGACTCCGCATATGCGGTCCTATTCGCTGCTTCTACGGTTTCTTCTCCTAAAGTCCTTTTTGCTTATGCGACCAAATCCTCCGCCTATGCGGCACCGCACCTGTGGTTCCCAATCTGTAGGTGCGGAAATACAGAAGCAGCAAATTCAGCAGTTGCAACAAAGTCTTAACTTCTCTGTCAACCATCTGAAATTACCCCGAGGCCCCTGGGACCTCAACCAAAAGCACAAACATATCCTAATACCTTATTCAAACATGTTCTAATCTTCAAAACACCTCAAACAACATCAAATCATTCAAAACACATCGGATTCAAGCCAAACTTTCAAAAATCTTCCGAATTTCGCTTTAGATAAAAAATCCAACCAAACCACGTCCGAATAACCTGAAATTTTGCACACACATCCCAAATGACATAACGAAACTACTGCAACTCTCGAAATTACATTCCGACCCCTAGATCAAAATCTCACCCACCAACCGGAAATTGCTAATATATAAATTCAGCCAATTCGAGCCTAAATCTACTCCGAACCTCCAAAACCCATTCCGATCACACTTTTAAGTTCCAAATCACCTACTAAAGCTATCTGAACCATCGAAACTCACATCCGAGCCCTCTAACATCTAAGTCAACATTCGGTTGACTTTTCTAACCTAAACTTACTACAAAGAGACTAAATTTCTCAAACCCTACCAAAATCATTTCGGATTCGATCTGACCAACCTGATACTACAAAACACGAATAAATAAATCATAAAGAAGCAAAAATAGGGGAAACGGAGCGGTAACTCATGAGACGACTGGCTGGGTCGTCACATCCTCCCCAACTTAAACAAATGTTCGTCCTCGAACGAGTCAAGAAACATACCTGAAGTCTCAAACATGTGAGGATATATGCTCCGCATCTCCCGCTCGTTCTCCCAAGTAGCCTCCTTCGCGGGCCGACCTCTCCACTGAACCTTCACTGAAGCTATATGCTTTGACCTCAACTTCCGAACTTGACGACCAAATATAGTTACTGGCACCATATCATAGGTCAAATCATCATCCAATTGAACAGTGCTGAAATCTAGAATATAAGACAGATCCCCAATATACTTCCAGAGTATAGAAACATGAAATATTGGATGCACACTTGACAAGCTGGGTGGTAGGGCAAGCTCATAAGCCACCTCCCCAATCCTCCAAAGTACATCAAAAGGCCCAATGAACCGCAGACTCAACTTTCCTTTCTTCCCAAATCTCATAACACCCTTTATGGGCGAAACCTTCCACAAAACCTTCTCACCAACCATATAGGACACATCTTGAACCTTCCTGTGAGCATAACTCTTTTGCCTCGACTGCGCTGTACGGAGCCTCTCCTGAATCACCTTCACCTTTTCCAAAGCATCTTGCACCAAATATGTCCCCAATAGCCTAGCCTCACCGGGCTCGAACCAACCAACTGGAGATCTACATGCCTCCCATACAAAGCCTCATATGGAGCCATCTTAATACTCGACTGGTAGCTGTTGTTATAAGAAAACTCTGCAAGCGGAAGAAATTGATCCCATGACCCTCTGAAATCAATGACACAAGCACGCAACATGTCCTCCAATATCTTAATAGTGCGCTCGGACTACCCGTCCGTCTAAGGGTGAAAAGTTGTGCTCAACTCAACCTGAGTACCCAACTCTCGCTGCACAGACCTCCAAAATTGTAAACTGAGTGCCCCTATCTGAAATGATAGAAACTGGGACACCATGCAATCGAACAATCTCCCGGATGTAGATCTCTACCAACAGCTCTGAAGAATAGGTAGTATACACAGGAACGAAGTGCGCAGACTTGGTCAGCCGATCCACAATCACCCAAATAGCATCGAAATTTCTCAAAGTCTGTAGAAGTCTAACAACAAAGTCTATAGTGATCCTCTCCCACATCCACTCTAGAATATCCATCCGTTGGATCAAGCCACCCGGTCTCTAATGCTCATATTTCACCTGCTGACAATTGAGACACCAAGCTACAAATCCCACAATGTCTTTCTTCATTATTCTCCACCAATAGTGTTGCCTCAAATCTTGATACATCTTCGCAGCAGCCGGATGAATGGAATACCGTGAGCTTTGGGCCTCTTCCAGAATCAACTCCTGAAGCCCGTCCACATTGGGCATACAAATCCAGCAATGCATCCTCAATACCCAATTATCACCAATGGTTACATCTCTGGTATCATCATGTTGAAATCAATCCCTAAGGACAAGCAAAATGCGAATCCTCGTACTGACGTTCTCTGATGCAATCATATAAAAAAGACCGAGACACCACACAAGCCAATACCCCACTAGGCTCCGAAATATCCAACCTCACAAACCGATTGGCCAAGGTATAAACATCAATTGCAAGAGGTCTCTCCCCAAATGGAATATATGCCAAACTCCCCATACTTACTGCCTTTTGGCTCAAAGAATTGGCCACCACATTGGCCTTTCCCGGATGGTACAATATAGTGATATCACAATCCTTAAGCAACTCTAACTATCTCTGATACCTCAAATTAAGATCCTTTTGTTTGAACAAATGCTGAAGATTGTGATGATCAGTGAACACCTCACAAGGTACGCCATACAAGTAATGCCTCCAAATCTTCAACGCGTGAACTATGGCAGCCAACTCCAAATGGGGTAGTTCTTCTCATGGGGATTCAACCGACGAGAAGCATAAGCGATAACTCTACCCTCCTGCATCAACACATAACCAATCCCAACTCTCGCAGCATCACAATACACGGTATATGAACCTGAAGCTGATGGCAAAACTAACACTGGAGTTGTGGTCAAAGTTTTCTTGAGCTTATGAAAGTTCTCCTCACACTCGTCCAACCATACAAATAAAGCACCATTCTGAGTCAACTTTGTCAAGGGCGATGTGATAGATGATAATCCCTAAACAAATCGGCGATAATAGGCTGCCAAATCAAGAAAGCTGCGAATTTCTATAGCTGAGGACGGTTTGGGCCAACTCTAAACCGTCTCTATCTTCTTTGGATCAACCTGAATACCCTCACTAGACACCACGTTTCCCAAGAATGCCACTAAATCGAGCCAAAACTCACACTTGGAGAACTTTGCATAAAGCTTCTCCTCCCTGAATCTCTGCAACACAACCCTCAAATGCTCCTCGTGCTCCTCCTGACTACGCGAATATACCATAATATCATCAATGAAGACTATGACAAAAGAGTCAATATAAGGTCGGAACACGTTGTTCATCAAATGCATGAATGCTGCTGGGGCATTGGTCAGCCCAAAAGACATAACCAGGAACTCATAATGGCCATATATGGTCCTGAAGGTCGTCTTAAGAATATCTGAATCCTTGATCTTCAACTGGTGATAGCCTGAACGGAGATCAATCTTGGAGAACACTCTCGCTCCCTGAAGCTGGTCGAATAAATCATCAATGCGAGGCAATAGATACTTGTTCTTAATTGTTACCTTGTTCAATTGCCTATAATAAATGCACATTCTCATAGTTCCATCTTTCTTTTTCACAAATAGAACCGGCGCACCCCAGGGCGACACACTAGGCCGAATGAATCCTGAAGTTGCTTCTTCAACTCCGCTGGTGCCATACGATATGGCAAAATAGAAATAGGGTGAGTGCCCAGCACCAGGTCAATACCAAAATCAATATCCCTGTCTGGTGGCATGCCCGACAAGTCTATAGGAAACATATCGGGAAAATCCCTCACAACTGGAACAGAATCAAAACTGGAAGTCTCAGCTCCGACATCCCTCACAAAGGCTAGATATGAAAGACAATCCTTCCCAACCATACAATGGGCCTTCAAAAAAGAGATCACTCTACTAGGAATATAATTAGTCACACCTCATCACTCGATCCGTGGCACACCCGGTATAGCCAATGTGATTATCATGGCATGACAATCTATAATAGCACGACACGGAGATAACCAATCCATGCCCAAAATGATATTAAAATCCACCATGCTCAATAATAATAGATCCACTCGGGTCCCTAAACCCCAATAATCACCACATACGACTGGTACACACGGTCTTCAACAACAGTATCGCCCACCGGGGTAGATAAATGAACAAGCAAGGCAAAAAACTCACGGGGCATACCCAAATAATGAGAAAAGTATGATGACACCTAAGAAAAGGTGGAACCGGATCAAATAATACAGAGGCATCTCTGTGGCAGACTGAAACAATACATGTAATAACAAAATCTGAAGCAATAGCATCAGGTCTGCCTGGAAGAGCATAGAATCGAGCCTGACCGCCCCCTGATCGGCCTCCCCCTCTAGGGCGACCCCTAGCTGACTGACCTCCACCCCTAGCTGGCTGGGCGCGTGGTGGTGAAGCAACTGGCACGAAAGCTGATGACTGGCCCCTCTGCTGGGATGAACTAGCAAAAAGATGAGGACACTGCCGCCACATGTGACCCATCTCTCCACACTCATAACAGCTCCCAGGTGCTGGATAAGGGGAATAAAGGGAACCCCTCGCACCGGAGTGGCTAGCAGATGCACTCGACATAGAAAAGCCCTAAACTAATGAAGCACGAGATGAACTTTGAGCTGGAATGGCACTAAGTGATGACTGGACCTACTGAGAACTGTGAGAACTATGACCCGATGACACCCCATGATAACCTGGGCGAGCTGGCTGAGTAGTCCTGAATAAACGGCCTCTACGGTGCTAAAACTGACCCCTCGAAGGAGCACCACTGTAACTACTAGATCCTCGAGGCCTCTTGGCCTCCCTCTCATCTCACTCCTAGCAACAAATAGACTCAATCTCACGAGTGATATCCACAACCTCCTCGAAAGTAGCACCAATCACCCTCTCCCTGGTCATGAGAATACGGAGCTGATAAGTAAGACCATCAACAAACCTTATAATCCTCTCTCTATCTGTCGGAACCAACTAGATGGCATGACGAGCCAAGTCAGAGAAACTCAACTCATACTGTGACACGGTCATCTCCCCCTGACACAAATACTCAAACTGCCTACGCAACTCCTCTCTGCCAGAGTACGACACAACTTCTCCAGAAAGAGAACGGAGAATTGATGTCAGGTAAGGGGTGATGCACCAACAGGCCTACGCCTCTTAAAATCATCCCACCAAGTGAAAGCAACACCTGAAAACTGATAAGTAGTGAAACCGACCCCGCTGGTCTCTAGAATACCCGTTGTACGAAGCATCCTCTGACACTTGTCCAAAAAGCCCTAGGCATCCTCGCCCTCTGCACCACTGAAGGTCGGAGGCTGAAGTCTACCAAACCTCTCCAACCAACGTTGCTCGTCCTCTGGCATGGAAGGAACTACATAGTCCTGAGCAGCTGCAATCGGCTGGGCTGGATGTGACCCCGGCTTTTGAAGTCTCTGCACGACCTGCTCAGGTGTGCTAGCGGTGGGAGTCTGACTGCGTCCCCGGGCCTGAGAAGTAGCTGTGGCTGTAGTAGCTGAAACCGGCGGAGCTAGACCAATGCAAACTAATAAGATCTAAGTCAAGGCCTCTTGAAGACCCGGAATCACAATGGGCACAGCTGGTGCCTGAGCTGATGCTGCTAAAGCATCCATAACTGGGACCTGATCCTGAACTGAGGCAGTTGGTGGATCTACAGGCGCTGCCCTCACTGCTCTGCCTCTACCACGACCACGTCCTCGGCCTCTAGTGGCCCTAGTTGGTGGTACTGGTGGTTGTCCATCCTGACCGGTAGCGCGTGTCCTCACCATTTGTGAGAGAATAGAATAACAGAAGTTTAGTACTCGGATCAACAAATTCGCACGACAAGAATTTCAAGAATATGAAGTTTTGCCTAAAGGTTCTGCAGCCTCTCGAGGATAAATACAGACGTCTCCGTACCAATTCACGAGACTCTACTAAACCTGCTCATGACTCGTGAGACCTATGTAACCTAGGCTCTGATACCAACTTGTCACGACTCTAAACTCGAACCCGGACGTGATGGCACCTCTCGTGAAGACAAGGCCAGCCGACACTTCCCATTTTCCAATTATTAAGAGTTAAGCATTAAGAAACAGTCTAAACATGGATAGATAAACCAAAGTTTAAGCAAAAGATAGAATAATATGCGGAATACAACCCAAACACAGCCCGATACCAGGGTGTCACAAGTCACGTGCATCTAACAACACGGAATAATCCAAAGAAACTACAGAGTTCAGTACAAAACTAAAAACATGAAGAAATAAGATAGGGAGGAGCTCCAGGCTGCGAACGCCAATAGCTACCTAAAGACTCCTCTGATCCGCCTGAAGTTAGAAATGATCAGCACAGCGGGACCAGCTACGCCTGAATCTGCGCACATGGTGCGAGGAGTAAAGTGAGTACTCCAACTCAGTGAGTAACAAATGTAAATAACGACTGAAAGCAAGAAAATACAAAATGCACAAAGCATTCTATAACAAAGCGGTAAAACCATCTAAAACAGTATACCAATGAAAAGATAAGTAAAATCCTTTTTCAACAAGTAAACAGGTAATTGACGGGCAATTAAGGAAAATACACATAGAAGTTTGCCCCTCGGGCACAGTATGAACAAATTCACCCCTCAGGCAATATCTCAAAATAATACCAGCCCCTCGGTCTCAATCTCACATCACAATGGGTACCCGCGCTCACTTGGAGTGTGCAGACTCCTAGAGGGGCCCCTTACGGCCCAAGTGCAATATCAAGCCATCTCGTGACATCTTCACTAGGCTTTCAGCGTTATATCAATCAAGCCAACTCGTGGCATACATATCTCAAGCCCTCGGCCTCAAATCAATATTAGTGTTTCCTCACAACATAGGCCTTCGACCTTACTCAGTCAAAAACCCTCACAAGACACGGGCAATAGTAAAATAGCATTTCTCAGTCCAAACATCATTTAAAATATCATTTAAGTATTTAAAACTAAGTAAACATGGCTAAGTATGAAAACAATGGAAAATAATATGACTGGGTTCAAATATAAAGTTAAAACAGTGAGAAAATATAAATAAAAGCCCCAAAGGGTTCAAATAGTTGGCACGAAGCCCAAATATGATATTCAGCCCAAATAATGATGATAGCATATAGATTTCAATCAAATATGCGGTAAAATGATCAATCGGGACGGACCAAGTCATAATCCACACAACCCTATGCTCGTCATCCAGCGTGTGTCTCTCCTCAATATAGCACTACGATGCATAATACGGGGTTTCAAACCCTCAGAACATCATTTACAATCATTACTCACCTCAAACCGGTAAAATCTCTAACTCACGACGCCTTTGATCCTTGAATCGGCCTCCACTCGCATTGAATCTAACAAAAATCAGAACAAGGAAGCCAAAATAGGCTAAGGGAACGAAGCCCAAGCAAAAACAATCAATAAATGATACAAATCCCGAAATTACCAAAACCCGACCCCCGGGCCCACGTCTTGAAATTCAATAATTTTTACACCAAAAGATTCCTTATCTTCTCATGAGTTCATACATATCAAAAGTTCATAAATCCGATCTCAAATGGTTCATCAAATCCTCAATCAAAGGTTTTCAATACCAAATCCTAGTTTCCCCAAATTTTAACCCTTAATTTCCATAATTTCGAGCTTTAATCCATGAAATAATAGCATAGGAATGAGTTTTAGGTCCAAATTCCTTACCTCAACGAAGTTCCCTTGAAATCCCTCTTTCAAATCGTCGAAAAATCTCCAAAGTCAAGATAAAAATGGTGAAATAGCTCAAAATTCGCGAATGACACAATTTATACCTTCTGCCCAGACATTTTCGCATCTGCGGCTATATTTTTGCTTCTGCGGTCAAAACCATCACATCTGCTATCCTCACTTAAACTCCCATTTCTGCATCTGCGATCCATTATCCGCATCTGCGACTCCACAAATACTGTCCTATTAGCCGCTTTTGCGGTTTCTGCTCCTCAAGCCCTTTTCGCTTCTGCGACCAAATCCTTCGCTTATGTGACGCCGCACCTGCGGTCCCCAATCTGTAGGTGCAGAAATACCAGAAGCAGCAAATTCAGCAGTTGCAACAAAGTCCAAACTTCTCCGTCAACCATCTGAAATCACCCTGAGGCCCCCGGGACCTCAACCAAAAGCACAAACATATCCTAATACCTTATTCAAACTTGTTCTAATCTTCAAAACACCTCAAACAACATCAAATCATTCAAAACGCATCGGATTCATGCCAAACTTTTAAAAATCTTTCGAATTCCACTTTTGATCAAAAACCTAACCAAACCACGTCCAAATAACCTGAAATTTTGCACACACATCTCAAATGAAATAACAAAACTACTGCAACTCTCGAAATTCTATTCCGACCCCTAGATCAAAATCTCATCCACCAACCGGAAATCGCCAATATATAAATTCCGTCAATTCAAGCCTAAATCTACTCTGAACCTCCAAAACCCATTCCGATCACACTCCTAAGTCCCAAATCACCTCCCAAACCTATCCGAACCACCGGAACTCACATCATAGCCCTCGAACAACATCAAATCATTCAAAACGCATCAGATTCAAGCCAAACTCTTAAAAATCTTCTGAATTCCACTTTTGATCAAAAATCTAACCAAACCACGTCCAAATAACGTGAAATTTTGCACACACATTCCAAATGAAATAATAAAACTACTGCAACTCTCGAAATTCCATTCCGACCCCTAGATCAAAATCTCATCCACCAACCGAAAATCGCTAATATATAAATTCCGTCAATTCAAGCCTAAATCTACTCCGAACCTCCAAAATCCATTCCGATCACACTCCTAAGTCCCAAATCACCTCCCAAAGCTATCCGAACCACCGGAACTCACATCATAGCCCTCTAACACCTAAGTCAACATTCGGTTGACTTTTCCAACCTAAACTCACTCCAAAGAGACTAAGTGTCTCAAACCCTACTAAAATCATTTCAGATTCGATCTGACCAACCCGATACCACAAAACATGGATAAACAAAGCATAAAGAAGCAGAAATGGGGGAAACAGAGTGGTAACTCATGAGACGACTGGTCAAGTCATCACAAGCAACCTTCAAATCCTTGGTCCACCGCCCCTATTGTAAAAGCCACATGAGGTTACGAATCTATAAATTTACCACTTATTTTTGCTATGTTAGAAGTGTTAATTATATACTTAATTGTTGAACACATTGCTATAGTCGAACTTCACACCGACGTGCTAGGGCTTAAGATAAGGATAGAACTCGTTTGGATGGAAGCGTTTGACCTTACATATTTCAAATTCATAAATTCAAATCCTTTGTTTTGTATGGAAGTATGTAGCAAAAAAGAAATTGAGATATATACAGTAGGTGTTGCTCCTAAACGCACACGCAAGTATACGTGGTCGTACAAGTAATAAAATAATAAGTCAAGTGTCGAACCCACGGAGACTTATATCAACTACCCACTAACTCACCAATATTGTTATTCAGTCAAGCTAAATTCGAGTTCAAGAGTGTAATTATATAAACTACAACTCTAAGTAATAACTAAATTATCAAGCAGTAAAATGATTGTTATGTATTCAATAGAGACAAATATTCCAGGATTGTGATCGATTCACCAATCCTATTGTGTTTTAGTTAACTCTCCCTATCATACAATTCACTCGTAGTTGCTAATTAATCGATAATTGCTCTCATAGCCATCTCCCGAAGTACTACTCGCCTATTCAAAATAGATTAACACCTACATTCCTATGAAATTAATCTATTAAAAATGCATTAAGATTATGATATTTAATTAAGGACGGTGACTAGGTATATTCCTATCCTAACCACAAATCCAACCCCCCTAATCCCCCTAAGGATTAAGATCATGCTCTCTTCAATTCTTTTCTAATTTAAACATGCCTTTCCCAAGCATAGCATAGATAGTAAATAAAAGTCTAACTGTTCACCGGACAGTTAAGCAATTAATCGCATAATTGAAGAAACAACCATATATTAGTAAATTGCAATCAAGTTTAAATCAATGTTAAATAACAATATTCATGGCTAAATCACAACCCCGGAACAATGGGTTTTAGCCACTCACGATATTAGCAAACAATTTCATAAGTTGGATGATTGAAAATACTAAGAAAAGATGAAAAAATATGAGATGTTCTTGCTCCCCGATGTTTCTTATGTGTATTCCCTATCAAAAGTGGCGTCCCTAGGTCTCAAATGTGTCCAAATCCTGAAAATAGCATTTTTATATGTATTTATACCAACTAGGGTCGGACCCAGACGAAACACCCTTTCCTGCGCGAAATAGGACGTTGGTCTATCAAATTTGTATAGGCACGCCGCACGTTGCATCGCATTGTGCGGTGTGCTTATGGAGAAGTTCAGAGAGCTGATTCTGATGAACTGTAGGAAAATGCCAAAGTCATGGCGCACACTGCACCGCTGTGTGCGGTGCGGTAGTGGGAATTTGCAAAAATGCAAAACATGAAAGTTGTATCCCTTTCAAATATCTTTCCAAAGATATATTGTGGAGCTCAAACGGAGTTCTCAGCGAAAAGTTATTTGCATTTTATTAGACAATGCGTCGTATGCCTGCTCGATTCTTCGTTTCATTCTTAACTATCATTCGTTGATCCCCGAACACGATTTCGGCTTAATTCCTTGGGCTTTTACTAAGACTTCAAAGCTCCAAATTACTTGAATTCATTCCATAGTGCCTACATAGATCGGAATCACTCCTACAAGGCATAAAAACACATATTTAGTGCAAAACACTAGTGATTAAAGCTCAAACTCAATTAAACTGCAGTAAACTAGAGTGTAATAAGTGACTGAAATACGCAATTATATCCTATCATTAGTAGGTTTTCTATTTGAATTAATCATGGAGTGTGTTTGGTAGGAAGGAAAATATTTGTCGGAAAATATTTTCCAATTTTTTCATTTTTGATTAGTTTAAATATTTTGAAAAATATTTTGCTTATATATTTTCCAATTTTCCATGTTTGATTAATTTAAATGTTTTGGAAAATATTTTGCTTATCAACTCATTTTCCTCCAATTGGAGAAATATATTTTTTCCCTATCAAAAGGAGCGAAAATATTTTCTAAAACTCTTATTGAGCCTTCTCCACCCTATTTTCCATGCCCCCCACCCCCACCCCCTT
>MU665187.1:90175-165000 GCA_026770625.1 Nicotiana glauca
TATAAGCCACTTGCCCGATCCTTTGGACAATCCGATACAGCCCGACATACCTAGGACTCAACTTCCCTTTCTTCCCGAATCACATGACTCCTTTCATAGGACATACCCTCAAGAACACCCAATCATCAACTTGAAATTCCATATCTCTTCGGCGAATGTCCGCATAGGATTTCTGGCGACTCTGAGCAGTTTTCATCCTTTCCTGAATGACCTTAACTTTCTCCATAGCCTTGTACACAAGATCTGGCCCTAGCAATTCTACTTCACCCACTTCAAACTACCCAATTGGAGACCTACACCTTCTTCCATAGAATGCTTCAAATGGGGCCATCTGAATGCTAGCATGAAAGCTGTTATTGTAAGCAAATTCTATAAGTGGTAAGTAGTCATCCCAACTACCTTTTAAATCCAAGACACAAGCCCGCAACATATCTTTAAACGTCTTAATAGTCCGCTCGGCCTGACCGTCGATCTGCGGATGGAAAGCTGTGCTGAGATTCACCTGAGCACCCAGACCTTGCTGAAATTTCTTCCAAAATTTAGCTGTGAACTGGGCCCCTCGATGGCGAAGGCACTTAGCCTTAGTCTCAGTTCGACTGAGGTCGAACATACTTTGATGGTAAAGGCACTTAGCCTTAGTCTCAGTTCGACTGAGGTCGAACTTACTTTGATGGCGAAGGCACTTAGCCTTATTCTCAGTTCGAGCGAGGATGAACTTATTTTGATGGCGAAGGCACTTAGCCTTATCCTTAGTTCGGTCGAGGTTGAACTTATTTTGATGGCGAAGGCACTTGGTCTTAGTCTTAGTTCGACTGAGGTCGAACTTTCTTTGATGGCGAAGGCACTTAGCCTTATTCTCTATTCGAGTGAGGTCTAACTTACTTTGATAGCGAAGACACTTAGCCTTATTCTCAGTTCGAGCGAGGTCGAACTTATTTCGATAGCGATGGCACTTAGCCTTATCCTTAGTTCGAGCGAGGTTGAACTTATTTTGATGGCGAAGGCACTTAGCCTTAGTCTTAGTTCGACTGAGGTCGAACTTACTTTGATGGCCATGGCACTTAGCCTTAGTCTCAGTTCGAGCGAGGTCGAACTTACTTTGATAGTGAAGGCACTTAGCCTTATCCTTAGTTCGAGCGAGGTCGAACTTATTTTGATGGCGAAGGCACTTAGCCTTAGTCTCAGTTCGACTAAGGCCGAACTTACTTTGATGGCGAAGGCACTTAGCCTTATTCCCAGTTCGAGCGAGATCGAACTTATTTTGATGGCGAAGGCACATAGCCTTATCCTTAGTTCGAGTGAGGTCGAACTTATTTTGATGGCGAAGGCACTTAGCCTTAGTCTCAATTCGACTGAGGTCAAACTTACTTTGATGGCGAAGGCACTTAGCCTTATTATCAGTTCGAGCGAGATTGAACTTACTTTGATGACGAAGGCACTTAGCCTTATCCTTAGTTCGGGCGAGGTTGAACTTATTTTGATAGCGAAGGCACTTGGCCTTAGTCTTAGTTTGACTGAGGTCGAACTTTCTTTGATGGCGAAGGCACTTATCCTTATTCTTAATTCGAGCGAGGTCGAACTTACTTTGATGGCGAAGACACTTAGCCTTATTCTCAGTTCGAGCGAGGTCGAACTTATTTTGATAGCGATGGCACTTAGCTTTATCCTTAGTTCAAGCGAGGTTGAACTTATTTTGATGGCGAAGGCACTTAGCCTTAGTCTCAGTTCGACTGAGGTCAAACTTACTTTGATGGCCATGGCACTTAGCATTAGTCTCAGTTCGAGCGAGGTCGAACTTACTTTGATAGCGAAGGCACTTAGCCTTATCTTTAGTTCGAGCGAGGTCGAACTTATTTTGATGGAGAAGGCACTTAGCCTTAGTCTCAGTTCGACTGAGGCCGAACTTACTTTGATGGCGAAGGCACTTAGCCTTATTCTCAGTTCGAGCAAGGTCGAACTTATTTTGATGGCGAAGGCACATAGCCTTATCCTTAGTTCAAACGAGGTCGAACTTATTTTGATGGCAAAGGAACTTAGCCTTAGCCTCAGTTTGACTGAGGTCAAACTTACTTTGATGGCAAAGGCACTTAGCCTTATTCTCAGTTCGAGCGAGGTCGAACTTACATTGATAGCGAAGGCACTTAGCCTTATTTTCAGTTCAAGCGAGGTCAAAATTACTTTGATGGCGAAGGCACTTAGCCTTATTCTTGGTTCGAGTGAGGTCGGACTTACTTTGATGGCGAAGGCACTTAGCCTTATCATTAGTTCGAGCGAGGTCGAACTCATTTTGATGGCGAAGGTACTTAGTCTTAGTGTCAGTTCTACTGAGGTCGAACTTACTTGGATGGCGAAGGCACTTAGCCTTATTCTCAGTTCGAACGAGGTTGAACTTATTTTGGTGGCGAAGGCACTTAGCCTTAGTCTCAGTACGACTGAGGTCGAACTTACATTGATGGCGAAGGCACTTAGCCTTATTCTAATTTCGAGCGAGGTTGAACTTACTTTGATAGCGAAGGCACTTAGCCTTATTCTCAGTTTAAGCGAGGTCGAACTTACTTTGATGGCGAAGGCACTTATCCTTATTCTTAGTTCGAGCGAGGTCGAACTTACTTTGACGGCGAAGACATTTAGACTTATCCTTAGTTTGAGCGAGGTTGAACTTATTTTGATGGCGAAGGCACTTAGCCTTAGTCTCTGTTCGACTGAGGTCGAACATACTTTGATGGCGAAGGCACTTAGCCTTAGTCTCAATTCGACTGAGGTCGAACTTACTTTAATGGCGAAGGAACTTATCCTTATTCTCAGTGCGAGCGAGGATGAACTTATTTTGATGGCGAAGAATCTTAGCCTTAGTCTCAGTTCGACTGGGGTCGAACTTACTTTGATGGCGAAGGCACTTAGCCTTATTCTCGGTTCGAGCGAGGTCGAACTTACTTTGATGGCGAAGGCACTTAGCCTTATTCTCAGTTTGAGTGAGGTCGAACTTATTTTGATCGAACTTACTTTGATGGCGAAGGCACTTAGCCTTATTCTCGGTTCGAGCGAGGTCGAACTTACTTTGATGGCGAAGGCACTTTGCCTTATTCTCAGTTTGAGTGAGGTCGAACTTATTTTGATGGTGAAGGCACTTAGCTTTATCCTTAGTTCGAGTGAGGTCGAACTTATTTTGATGGCGAAGGCACTAAGCCTTAGTCTCAGTTCGATTGAGGTCTAACTTACTTTGATGACGAAGGCACTTAGCCTTATTTTAAGTTCGAGTGTGGTCGAACTTATTTTGATGGCGAAGTCACTTAGCCTTAGTCTCAGTTCGACTGAGGTCGAACTTACTTTGATGGTGAAGGCACTTAGCCTTATTCTCAGTTCGAGCGAGGTCGAACTTACTTTGATGCCGCAGGCACTTAGCCTTATTCCGAGGTCGAGCGAGGTCGAACTTACTTTGATGGTGAAGGTACTTAGCCTTATTCATCGTTCCAGCGAGGTCGAACTTACTTTGTTGGCGAAGGCACATGGCCTTGTCTCATTTCGACTTAGGTCGAACTTACTTTGATGGCGAAGGCACTTAGTCTTAGTCTTAGTTCGACTGAGGTCGAACTTACTTTGATGGACAAGGCCCTTAGCCTTATTCTCAGTTCGAGCGAAGTCGAACTTATTTAGATGGTGAAGGCACTTAGCCTTATTCTCAGTTTGAGCGAGGTCGAACTTATTTTGATGGTGAAGGCACTTAGCCTTATCCTTAAATCAGGCGAGGTCGAACTTATTTTGATGGAGAAGGCACTTGGCCTTAGTCTCAGTTCGACTGAGGTCGAACTTACTTTGATGGCGAAGGCACTTAGCCTTATTCTCAATTCGAGCGAGGTCGAACTTACTTTAATGGCGAAGACACTTAGCCTTATTCTTAGTTCGAGCTAGGTCGAACTTATTTTGATGGAGATGGCACTTAGCCTTATCCTTAGTTCGAGTGAGGTTGAACTTATTTTGATGGCGAAGGAACTTAGCCTTAGTCGCAGTTCGACTGAGGTCGAACTTACTTTGATGGCGAAGGCACTTAGCCTTAGTCTCAGTTCGAGCGAGGTCAAACTTACTTTGATAGCGAAGGCGCTTAGCCTTATTCTCAATTCAACCGAGGTCGAACTTACTTTGATGGCGAAGGCACTTAGCCTTATCTTTAGTTCGAGCGAGGTCGAACTTATTTTGATGGCGAAGGAACTTAGCCTTAGACTTAGTTCGACTGAGGTCGAACTTACTTTGATGGAGAAGGCACTTAGCCTTATTCTCAGTTCAAGCGCGGTCGAACTGATTTTGATGGCGAAGGCACTTATCCTTAGTCTAAGTTCGACTGATGTCGAACTTACTTTGATGGCGACGACACTTAGCCTTATTCTCAGTTCGAGCAAGGTCGAACTTACTTTGATAAAGAAGGCACTTTGCCTTATTCTCAGTTTGAGAACGGTCGAACTTACTTTGATGGTGAAGGCACTTAGCCTTATTCTCAGTTCGACTGAGGTCGAACTTACTTTGATGGCGAAAACACTTTGACTTATTCTGAGTCCGAGCGAGGCCGAACTTATTTTGATGGCGAAGGCACTTAGCCTTATCCTTAGTTCGAGCGAGGTCGAACTTATTTTGATAGCGAAGGCACTTAGCCTTAGTCTCAGTTCGACTGAGGTCGAACTTACTTTGATGGAGAAGGCACTTAGCCTTAGTCTCAGTTTGAGGAAGGTCAAACTTACTTTGATGGCGAAGGCACTTAGCCTTATTGTCAGTTCGAGTGAGGTCGAACTTACTTTGATGGCGAAGGAACTTAGCCTTATTCTTAGTTCAAGCTAGGTCGAACTTACTTTGATGGCGAAGGCACTTACCTTTATCCTTAGTTCGAGCGAGGTCGAACTTATTTTGATGGCGAAGGCACTTAGCCTTAAACTCAGTTCTACTGAGGTCGAACTTACTCTGATGGCGAAGGCACTTAGCCTTATTCTCAGTTCGAGCGAGGTCGAACTTATTTTGATGGCGAAGGCACTTAGCCTTATTCTCAGTTCGAGCGAGGTCGAACTTATTTTGATGGCGAAGGCACT
Source organism: Nicotiana glauca (assembly GCA_026770625.1). Lineage (NCBI taxonomy): Eukaryota > Viridiplantae > Streptophyta > Magnoliopsida > Solanales > Solanaceae > Nicotiana > Nicotiana glauca. The sequence goes on from MU665187.1 coordinate 95,248, forward strand.
TAGCCTTATTCTCTGTTCGAGCGCGGTTGAACTTACTTGGATGGTGAAGGCACTTAGCCTTATTCTCAGTTCGAGCGAGGTTGAACTTGCTTTGATGACGAAGGCACTTAGCCTTATTCTTAGTTCGAGCGAGGTCGAAATAATTTTGATGGCGAAGGCACTTGGCCTTAGTCTCAGTTTGACTTAGGTCGAACTTACTTTGAAGGCGAAGGCACTTAGCCTTATTCTCAATTCGAGCGAGGTCGAACTTACTTTGATGGAGAAGACACATAGCCTTATTCTTAGTTCGAGCTAGGTCGAACTTATTTTGATGGCGATGGCACTTAGCCTTATCCTTAGATCGAGCGAGGTTGAACTTATTTTGATGGGAAGGCACTTAGCCTTAGTCTCAGTTCGACTGAGGTCGAACTTACTTTGATGGCGAAGGCACTTAGCCTTAGTCTCAGTTCGAGCTAGGTCGAACTTACTTTGATGGCGAAGGCACTTAGCCTTATTCTCTATTCGAGCGAGGTCGAATTTACTTGGATGGCGAAGGCACTTAGCCTTATTCTCAGTTCGAGCGAGGTTGAACTTACTTTGATGGCGAAGGCACTTAGCCTTATCCTCAATTCGAGCGAGGTCAAACTTATTTTGATGGCGAAGGCACTTACCCTTAATCTCAGTTCGACTGAGGTCGAACTTACTTTGATGGCGAAGGCACTTAGCCTTATTCTCAGTTCGAGCGAGGTTGAACTTATTTTGACGGCGAAGGCACTTAGACTTAGTCTCAGTTCGATTGAGGTCGAACTTACTTTGATGGCGACGGCACTTAGCCTTATTCTCAATTCGAGCGAGGTCGAACTTACTTTGATGGCGAAGGCACTTAGCCTTATTCTCAGTTCGAGCGAGGTCGAACTTACTTTAATGGTGAAGGCGCTTAGCCTTATTCTTAGTTCGAGCGAGGTCGAACTTACTTTGATGGCGAAGCCACTTAGCCTTATCCTTAGTTCTAGCGAGGTCAAACTTATTTTGATGGCGAAGGCACTTAGCCTTAGTCTCAGTTCGACTGAGGTGGAACTTACTTTGATGGCGAAGGCACTTAGCCTTATTCTCAGTTCGAGCGAGGTCGAACTTATTTTGATGGCGAAGGCACTTAGCCTTATCCTTAGTTCGAGCGAGGTCAAACTTATTTTGATGGCGAAACCACTTAACCTTATTCTCAGTTCGAGCGAGGTCGAATTTACTTTGATGGCGAAGGCATTTAGCCTTATTCTCAGTTCGAGCGTGGTCGAACTTATTTTGATGGCGAAGGCACTTAGCCTAATCCTTAGTTCGAGCGAGGTCGAACTTATTTTGATGTCAAGGGCACTTAGCCTTAGTCATAGTTCGACTGAGGTCGAACTTACTTTGATGGCGAAGACACTTAGCATTATTCTCAGTTCGAGCGAGGTCGAACTTACTTTGATGGCGAAGACACTTAGCCTTATTCTCAGTTCGAGCGAGGTCGAACTTACTTTGATGGCGAAGGCACTTAGCCTTATTCTTAGTTCGGGCGAGGTCGAACTTACTTTGATGACGAAGGCACTTAGCCTTATTCTCAGTTCGAGCGAGGTCGAAATTATTTTGATGGCGAAGGCACATAGCCTTATCCTTAGTTCGAGCGAGGTCGAACTTATTTTGATGGTGAAGGAACTTAGCCTTAGTCTCAGTTAGACTGAGGTCGAACTTACTTTGATGGCGAAGGCACTTAGCCTTATTCTCAGTTCGAGCGAGGTCAAACTTACTTTGATGGCGAAGGAACTTAGCCTTATTCTTAGTTCGAGCGAGGTCGAACTTACTTTAATGGCGAAGTCACTAAGCCTTATCCTTACTTCGAGCGAGGACAAACTTATTTTGATGGCGAAGGCACTTAGCCTTAGTCTCAGTTCGAGCGAGGTCGAACTTACTTTGATGACGAAGGCACTTAGCCTTAGTCTCAGTTCGAGCGAGGTCGAACTTACTTTGATGACGAAGGCACTTAGCCTTAGTCTCAGTTCGAGCGAGGTCGAACTTACTTTGATGACGAAGGCACTTAGCCTTAGTCTCAGTTCGAGCGAGGTCGAACTTACTTTGATGACGAAGGCACTTAGCCTTAGTCTCAGTTCGAGCGAGGTCGAACTTACTTTGATGACGAAGGCACTTAGCCTTAGTCTCAGTTCGAGCGAGGTCGAACTTACTTTGATGACGAAGGCACTTAGCCTTAGTCTCAGTTCGAGCGAGGTCGAACTTACTTTGATGACGAAGGCACTTAGCCTTAGTCTCAGTTCGAGCGAGGTCGAACTTACTTTGATGACGAAGGCACTTAGCCTTAGTCTCAGTTCGAGCGAGGTCGAACTTACTTTGATGACGAAGGCACTTAGCCTTAGTCTCAGTTCGAGCGAGGTCGAACTTACTTTGATGACGAAGGCACTTAGCCTTAGTCTCAGTTCGAGCGAGGTCGAACTTACTTTGATGACGAAGGCACTTAGCCTTAGTCTCAGTTCGAGCGAGGTCGAACTTACTTTGATGACGAAGGCACTTAGCCTTAGTCTCAGTTCGAGCGAGGTCGAACTTACTTTGATGACGAAGGCACTTAGCCTTAGTCTCAGTTCGAGCGAGGTCGAACTTACTTTGATGACGAAGGCACTTAGCCTTAGTCTCAGTTCGAGCGAGGTCGAACTTACTTTGATGACGAAGGCACTTAGCCTTAGTCTCAGTTCGAGCGAGGTCGAACTTACTTTGATGACGAAGGCACTTAGCCTTAGTCTCAGTTCGAGCGAGGTCGAACTTACTTTGATGACGAAGGCACTTAGCCTTAGTCTCAGTTCGAGCGAGGTCGAACTTACTTTGATGACGAAGGCACTTAGCCTTAGTCTCAGTTCGAGCGAGGTCGAACTTACTTTGATGACGAAGGCACTTAGCCTTAGTCTCAGTTCGAGCGAGGTCGAACTTACTTTGATGACGAAGGCACTTAGCCTTAGTCTCAGTTCGAGCGAGGTCGAACTTACTTTGATGACGAAGGCACTTAGCCTTAGTCTCAGTTCGAGCGAGGTCGAACTTACTTTGATGACGAAGGCACTTAGCCTTAGTCTCAGTTCGAGCGAGGTCGAACTTACTTTGATGACGAAGGCACTTAGCCTTAGTCTCAGTTCGAGCGAGGTCGAACTTACTTTGATGACGAAGGCACTTAGCCTTAGTCTCAGTTCGAGCGAGGTCGAACTTACTTTGATGACGAAGGCACTTAGCCTTAGTCTCAGTTCGAGCGAGGTCGAACTTACTTTGATGACGAAGGCACTTAGCCTTAGTCTCAGTTCGAGCGAGGTCGAACTTACTTTGATGACGAAGGCACTTAGCCTTAGTCTCAGTTCGAGCGAGGTCGAACTTACTTTGATGACGAAGGCACTTAGCCTTAGTCTCAGTTCGAGCGAGGTCGAACTTACTTTGATGACGAAGGCACTTAGCCTTAGTCTCAGTTCGAGCGAGGTCGAACTTACTTTGATGACGAAGGCACTTAGCCTTAGTCTCAGTTCGAGCGAGGTCGAACTTACTTTGATGACGAAGGCACTTAGCCTTAGTCTCAGTTCGAGCGAGGTCGAACTTACTTTGATGACGAAGGCACTTAGCCTTAGTCTCAGTTCGAGCGAGGTCGAACTTACTTTGATGACGAAGGCACTTAGCCTTAGTCTCAGTTCGAGCGAGGTCGAACTTACTTTGATGACGAAGGCACTTAGCCTTAGTCTCAGTTCGAGCGAGGTCGAACTTACTTTGATGACGAAGGCACTTAGCCTTAGTCTCAGTTCGAGCGAGGTCGAACTTACTTTGATGACGAAGGCACTTAGCCTTAGTCTCAGTTCGAGCGAGGTCGAACTTACTTTGATGGCGAAGACACTTAGCCTTATTCTCAGTTCGAGCGAGGTTGAACTTACTTTGATGGCGAAGGCACTTAGCCTTATCCTCAATTCGAGCGAGGTCGAACTTATTTTGCTGGCGAAGGCACTTACCCTTAGTCTCAGTTCAACTGAGGTCGAACTTACTTTGATGGCGAAGGCACTTAGCCTTATTCTCAGTTCGAGCGAGGTTGAACTTATTTTGATGGCGAAGGCACTTAGACGTAGTCTCAGTTCGATTGAGTTCGAACTTACTTTGATGGCGACGGCACTTAGCCTTATTCTCAATTCGAGCGAGGTCGAACTTACTTTGATGGCGAAGGCACTTAGCCTTATCCTTAGTTCGAGCGAGGTCAAACTTATTTTGATGGCGAAAGCACTTATCCTTATTCTCAGTTCGAGCGAGGTCGAATTTACTTTGATGGCGAAAGCATTTAGCCTTATTCTCAGTTCGAGCGAGGTCGAAATTATTTTGATGGCGAAGGCACTTAGCCTAATCCTTAGTTCAATCGAGGTCAAACTTATTTTGATGGCGAAGGCACTTAGCCTAATCCTTAGTTCGAGCGAGGTCGAACTTTCTTTGATGTCGAAGGCACTTAGCCTTAGTCACAGTTCGACTGAGGTGGAACTTACATTGATGGAGAAGACACTTAGCCTTATTCTCAGTTCGAGCGAGGTCGAACTTACTTTGATGGCGAAGACACTTAGCCTTATTCTCAGTTCGAGTGAGGTCGAACTTACTTTGATGGCGAAGGCACTTAGCCTTATTCTTAGTTCTGGCGAGGTCGAACTTACTTTGATGACGAAGGCACTTAGCCTTATTCTCAGTTCGAGCGAGGTCGAAATTATTTTGATGGCGAAAGGCACATAGCCTTATCCTTAGTTTGAGCGAGGTCGAACTTATTTTTATGGTGAAGGAACTTAGCCTTAGTCTCAGTTCGACTGAGGTCGAACTTACTTTGATGGCGAAGGCACTTAGCCTTATTCTTAGTTCGAGCGAGGTCAAACTTACTATGATGGCGAAGGAACTTAGCCTTATTCTTAGTTCGAGTGAGGTTGAACTTACTTTAATGGCGAAGTCACTAAGCCTTATCCTTAGTTCGAGCGAGGTCGAACTTACTTTGATGGCGAAGGCACTTAGCCGTATTCTCAGTTCGAGCGAGGTCGAACTTACTTTGATGGCGCAGGCACTTAGCCTTATTCTCAGTTCGAGCGAGGTCGAACTTACTTTGATGGCGCAGGCACTTAGCCTTATTCTCAGTTCGAGCGAGGTCGAACTTACTTTGATGGCGCAGGCACTTAGCCTTATTCTCAGTTCGAGCGAGGTCGAACTTACTTTGATGGCGCAGGCACTTAGCCTTATTCTCAGTTCGAGCGAGGTCGAACTTACTTTGATGGCGCAGGCACTTAGCCTTATTCTCAGTTCGAGCGAGGTCGAACTTACTTTGATGGCGCAGGCACTTAGCCTTATTCTCAGTTCGAGCGAGGTCGAACTTACTTTGATGGCGCAGGCACTTAGCCTTATTCTCAGTTCGAGCGAGGTCGAACTTACTTTGATGGCGCAGGCACTTAGCCTTATTCTCAGTTCGAGCGAGGTCGAACTTACTTTGATGGCGCAGGCACTTAGCCTTATTCTCAGTTCGAGCGAGGTCGAACTTACTTTGATGGCGCAGGCACTTAGCCTTATTCTCAGTTCGAGCGAGGTCGAACTTACTTTGATGGCGCAGGCACTTAGCCTTATTCTCAGTTCGAGCGAGGTCGAACTTACTTTGATGGCGCAGGCACTTAGCCTTATTCTCAGTTCGAGCGAGGTCGAACTTACTTTGATGGCGCAGGCACTTAGCCTTATTCTCAGTTCGAGCGAGGTCGAACTTACTTTGATGGCGCAGGCACTTAGCCTTATTCTCAGTTCGAGCGAGGTCGAACTTACTTTGATGGCGCAGGCACTTAGCCTTATTCTCAGTTCGAGCGAGGTCGAACTTACTTTGATGGCGCAGGCACTTAGCCTTATTCTCAGTTCGAGCGAGGTCGAACTTACTTTGATGGCGCAGGCACTTAGCCTTATTCTCAGTTCGAGCGAGGTCGAACTTACTTTGATGGCGCAGGCACTTAGCCTTATTCTCAGTTCGAGCGAGGTCGAACTTACTTTGATGGCGCAGGCACTTAGCCTTATTCTCAGTTCGAGCGAGGTCGAACTTACTTTGATGGCGCAGGCACTTAGCCTTATTCTCAGTTCGAGCGAGGTCGAACTTACTTTGATGGCGCAGGCACTTAGCCTTATTCTCAGTTCGAGCGAGGTCGAACTTACTTTGATGGCGCAGGCACTTAGCCTTATTCTCAGTTCGAGCGAGGTCGAACTTACTTTGATGGCGCAGGCACTTAGCCTTATTCTCAGTTCGAGCGAGGTCGAACTTACTTTGATGGCGCAGGCACTTAGCCTTATTCTCAGTTCGAGCGAGGTCGAACTTACTTTGATGGCGCAGGCACTTAGCCTTATTCTCAGTTCGAGCGAGGTCGAACTTACTTTGATGGCGCAGGCACTTAGCCTTATTCTCAGTTCGAGCGAGGTCGAACTTACTTTGATGGCGCAGGCACTTAGCCTTATTCTCAGTTCGAGCGAGGTCGAACTTACTTTGATGGCGCAGGCACTTAGCCTTATTCTCAGTTCGAGCGAGGTCGAACTTACTTTGATGGCGCAGGCACTTAGCCTTATTCTCAGTTCGAGCGAGGTCGAACTTACTTTGATGGCGCAGGCACTTAGCCTTATTCTCAGTTCGAGCGAGGTCGAACTTACTTTGATGGCGCAGGCACTTAGCCTTATTCTCAGTTCGAGCGAGGTCGAACTTACTTTGATGGCGCAGGCACTTAGCCTTATTCTCAGTTCGAGCGAGGTCGAACTTACTTTGATGGCGCAGGCACTTAGCCTTATTCTCAGTTCGAGCGAGGTCGAACTTACTTTGATGGCGCAGGCACTTAGCCTTATTCTCAGTTCGAGCGAGGTCGAACTTACTTTGATGGCGCAGGCACTTAGCCTTATTCTCAGTTCGAGCGAGGTCGAACTTACTTTGATGGCGCAGGCACTTAGCCTTATTCTCAGTTCGAGCGAGGTCGAACTTACTTTGATGGCGCAGGCACTTAGCCTTATTCTCAGTTCGAGCGAGGTCGAACTTACTTTGATGGCGCAGGCACTTAGCCTTATTCTCAGTTCGAGCGAGGTCGAACTTACTTTGATGGCGCAGGCACTTAGCCTTATTCTCAGTTCGAGCGAGGTCGAACTTACTTTGATGGCGCAGGCACTTAGCCTTATTCTCAGTTCGAGCGAGGTCGAACTTACTTTGATGGCGCAGGCACTTAGCCTTATTCTCAGTTCGAGCGAGGTCGAACTTACTTTGATGGCGCAGGCACTTAGCCTTATTCTCAGTTCGAGCGAGGTCGAACTTACTTTGATGGCGCAGGCACTTAGCCTTATTCTCAGTTCGAGCGAGGTCGAACTTACTTTGATGGCGCAGGCACTTAGCCTTATTCTCAGTTCGAGCGAGGTCGAACTTACTTTGATGGCGCAGGCACTTAGCCTTATTCTCAGTTCGAGCGAGGTCGAACTTACTTTGATGGCGCAGGCACTTAGCCTTATTCTCAGTTCGAGCGAGGTCGAACTTACTTTGATGGCGCAGGCACTTAGCCTTATTCTCAGTTCGAGCGAGGTCGAACTTACTTTGATGGCGCAGGCACTTAGCCTTATTCTCAGTTCGAGCGAGGTCGAACTTACTTTGATGGCGCAGGCACTTAGCCTTATTCTCAGTTCGAGCGAGGTCGAACTTACTTTGATGGCGCAGGCACTTAGCCTTATTCTCAGTTCGAGCGAGGTCGAACTTACTTTGATGGCGCAGGCACTTAGCCTTATTCTCAGTTCGAGCGAGGTCGAACTTACTTTGATGGCGCAGGCACTTAGCCTTATTCTCAGTTCGAGCGAGGTCGAACTTACTTTGATGGCGCAGGCACTTAGCCTTATTCTCAGTTCGAGCGAGGTCGAACTTACTTTGATGGCGCAGGCACTTAGCCTTATTCTCAGTTCGAGCGAGGTCGAACTTACTTTGATGGCGCAGGCACTTAGCCTTATTCTCAGTTCGAGCGAGGTCGAACTTACTTTGATGGCGCAGGCACTTAGCCTTATTCTCAGTTCGAGCGAGGTCGAACTTACTTTGATGGCGCAGGCACTTAGCCTTATTCTCAGTTCGAGCGAGGTCGAACTTACTTTGATGGCGCAGGCACTTAGCCTTATTCTCAGTTCGAGCGAGGTCGAACTTACTTTGATGGCGCAGGCACTTAGCCTTATTCTCAGTTCGAGCGAGGTCGAACTTACTTTGATGGCGCAGGCACTTAGCCTTATTCTCAGTTCGAGCGAGGTCGAACTTACTTTGATGGCGCAGGCACTTAGCCTTATTCTCAGTTCGAGCGAGGTCGAACTTACTTTGATGGCGAAGGCACTTAGCCTTATTCTCAGTTCGAGCGAGGTCAAACTTACTTTGATGGCGAAGGCACTTAGCCTTATCCTTAGTTCGAGATAGGTCGAACTTATTTTGATGGCGAAGGCACTTAGCCTTATCCTTAGTTCGAGTGAGGCCGAACTTATTTTGATGGCGAAGTCACGTAGCCCTAGTCTCAGTTCGACTAAGGTCGAACTTACTTTGATGGCGAAGGCACTTAGCCTTATTCTCAGTTCGAGCAAGGTCGAACTTATTTTGATGGCGAAGGCACTTAGCCTTATCCTTAGTTCGAGCGAGGTCAAACTTATTTTGATGGCGAAGGCACTTAGCCTTATTCTTAGTTCGAGCGGGGTCAAACTTACTTTGATGGCTAAGGCACTTAGCCTTATTCTCAGTTCGAGCGAGGTCGAACTTACTTTGATGGCGAAGGCACTTAGCCTTATCCTTAGTTCGATCGAGGTCAAACATATTTTAATGGCAAAGGCACTTAGCCTTATCCTTAGTTCGAGTGAGGCCGAACTTGTTTTGATGGCGAAGGCACGTAGCCCTAGTCTTTGTTTGACTGACGTCGAACTTACTTTGATGGCAAAGGCACTTAGCCTTATTCTCAGTTCGAGCAAGGTCGAACTTATTTTGATGGCGAAGGCACTTAGCCTTATCCTTAGTTCGATCGAGGTCAAACTTATTTTGATGGTGAAGGCACTTAGCCTTAGTCTTAGTTCGACTGCGGTTGAACTTACTTTGATGGCGAAGGCACTTAGCCTTATTCTCATTTCGAGCGAGGTCGAACTTAGTTTGATGGCGAAGGCACCTAGCCTTAGTCTCAGTTCGACTGCGGTCGAACTTATTTTGATGGCGACTACACTTAGCCTTATTCTATGTTCGAGCGAGGTCGAACTTACTATGTTGGCGAAGGCACTTAGCCTTATACTCAGTTCGAGCGAGGTCGAACTTACTATGATGGCGAAGGCACTTAGCCTTATTCTTAGATCGAGCGAGGTTGAACTTACTTTGACGGCGAAGGCACTTAGCCTTATTCTCAGTTCGAGCGAGGTCGAACTTACTTTGATGGCGAAGGCACTTAGCCTTATTCTTAGTTCGAGCGAGGTCGAACTTACTTTGATGGCGAAGGCACTTAGCCTTATCCTTATTTCGAGCGAGGTCGAACTTATTTTGATGGTGAAGGCACTTAGCCTTATCCTTAGTTCGAGTGAGGCCGAACTTATTTTGATGGCGAAGGCACGTAGCCCTAGTCTCAGTTCGACTGATGTCGAACTTACTTTGATGGCGAAGTCACTTAGCCTTATTCTCAGTTCGAGCAAGGTCGAACTTATTTTGATGGCGAAGGCACTTAGCCTTATTCTCAGTTCGAGCGAGGTCGAACTTACTTTGATGGCGAAGGCACTTAGCCTTATTCTCAGTTTGAGCGAGGTCGAACTTACTGTGATGGCGATGGCACTTAGCCTTATCCTTAGTTTGAGTCAGGTCAAACTTATTTTGATGGAGAAGGCACTTAGCCTTAGTCTCAGTTCGACTGAGGTCGAACTTACTTTGATGGTGAAGGCACTTAGCCTTATTCTCAGATCGAGCGAGGTCGAACTTACTTTGATGGCGAAGGCACTTAGCCTTATTCTCAGTTCGAGCGAGGTCGAACTTACTTTGATGGCGAAGGCACTTAGCCTTATTCTCAGTTCGAGCGAGGTCGAACTTACTTTGATGGCGAAGGCACTTAGCCTTATCCTTAGTTCGAGCGAGGTCGAACTTACTTTGATGGCGAAGGCACTTAGCCTTATCCTTAGTTCGAGCGAGGTCGAACTTATTTTGATGGCGAAGGCACTTAGCCTTAGTCTCAGTTCGACTGAGGTCGAACTTACTTTGATGGCGAAGGCACTTAGCCTTATTCTCAGTTCGAGCGTGGTCGAACTTATTTTGATGGCGAAGGCTTTTAGCCTTAGTCTCAGTTCGACTGAGGTCGAACTTACTTTGATAGCGACGGCACTTAGCCTTATTCTCAATTCGAGCGAGGTCGAACTTACTTTGATGGCTAAGGCACTTAGCCTTATTCTTAGTTCGAGCGAGGTCGAACTTACTTTGATGGCGAAGGCACTTAGCCTTATCCTTAGTTTGAGTGAGGCCGAACTTATTTTGATGGCGAAGGCACGTAGCCCTAGTCTCAGTTCGATTGAGGTCGAACTTACTTTGATGGCGAAGGCACTTAGCCTTATTCTCAGTTCGAGCAAGGTCGAACTTATTTTGATGGCGAAGGCACTTAGCCTTATCCTTAGTTCGAGCGAGGTCGAACTTATTTTGATGGCGAAGGCACTTAGCCTTATTTTCAGTTCGAGCGAGGTCGAACTTACTTTGATGGCGAAGGCACTTAGACTTATTCTCAGTTCAAGCGAGGTCGAACTTACTTTGATGGCAAAGGCACTTAGCCTTATCCTTAGTTCGATCGAGGTCAAACTTATTTTGATGGCGAAGGCACTTAGCTTTATCCTTAGTTCGAGAGGTCGAACTTATTTTGATGTCGAAGGCACTTAGCCTTAGTCTCAGTTCGACTGAGGTCGAACTTACTTTTATGGCGAAGAGACTTAGCCTTATTCTCAGTTCGAGCGAGGTCAAACTTACTTTGATGGTGAAGGCACTTAGCCTTATTCTCAATTCGAGCGAGGTCGAACTTACTTTGATGGCGAAGGCACTTAGCCTTATTCTCAATTCGCGCGTGACTGTCGTATGGTCAGATTTTTACCAATATACTAGCGATCAATAATCTCATCACACTTTGACTTTCTCCGATATGATCACTTACGAGCCAATCTATGCTCATAAGTGTACTTTTGGAAACAAAAAGAGAAAAAGGAACAAAGAAAAAGAAAAAAAACCTGCCTTTGTATCCATGCATATTCTTGGAAATGGTACTTTATAATTATAGGAGTAGACGTAAATATTGCTCTCTTAGTTCTCGTGCTTTGACTTTTGACTACTTTGGTTCTAGATTTTGACTTTTACCTTTTCACTTTGTTTAATCGAGGTAAAACCTTGTAATCAATTCCTTGATCCGAGGAAGAGAAGAGAAACACAGTGCTTTTGACTTAGGATTAAAAATTTAATTCGTTCGAGTATGAATTCATATAAAATTTACGCGTTTATTTTTATGCTTAATTAGATTAAGATGATTACTTACTCGGGGTAGAAGTTTAATTAGTGTTCACATTTCAGATTTCACGTTTGCTCCTGAATTAACAAAATAATATTGTTTTACTACAATGTCAATGAACTGTCCTTTGAGGTATTGTCTTACCTACTCATAACTTAGGAGTTTTGTTCGGTTCTGTTATCAAAATACGTCACTTTTCGGTCCACTCAGAAATTATTTATATTTAGTAGTCGAAAAAATATATAAATTTTCTATAATTTTATATATAACATACCGAATGTCTCTATATACCAAAATTTACAAATTTTATATATTTTTCGACTATATACATAAAATATTTGATTAGTGCAGAATATTTATATTAGAGTTGATGTTGATATAATCATTGTGTTAATGGTTCTCTTGTCATTTCTTCGTAAATTTTCAGTTGATTTTCAGCTGTATTTCTAAAGAAAGATTTTTCTTTCTTTCCAGATTATATTTTGCATCATAAGTCATAACCAATCTAATGCAAAATATTGCAATATTTAAAATTTATGTAGTGATCATGTTTGAAGAATTTTTACACAATATTAAATTATATGTACTGACATGTGTAGAATTAAAACTTGGGTTGTTTTATATAATATCCAACTCAATCCTGATGATTGGATGTAGAAAATAAAGTCATTTGGAAAATTTGTTGATTGACCGATCTTATATTAACATTACTATTTAACACGTTGAGTATCTTAGACTTCATATTAACTTGAGCATTAATTAAAGTGGTAATACTAACATATACAGTAATCTATCTTGATTAATCCCCATATATATATAACTCTAGTTTTTATTTTTTACGTAGGAAATTTACGTAGGAAATTAATTATATATCAGAAACAATAATTTTTCCTAGACGTGCAAGGTACCCGCAGCCCTTTAACGGGAAAAACTTCAATATAAAAGTCAATTTCCGTTCTCCATGTTCTCGTGACAGATGTATGCTCCGTTGAAGCTATATTTAACACATGAATACTGTTTACAATTTGCAAAAGAACCTATATTAAATTATGAAACATTTTGATGAGTCGATGACCATCAGAGATGAAGCTATGTTAGTTCAAGGATGGTCAACTGATATTTTTTCGTCGAAAAATTATACTATGTATAAAGCAAAATATGCAGGGGCGGATCTACACATTAAATTTAGGTGCTCGAGCACTCATTAACCTTGACGCAGAGTATGAATAATTATATAGAAAATTTGAGAAAACGTATAAAGAATTACAAAAGCACCCATTACATAAAAAGTCTGATGGGTGCTTTGGTCGTGGAAGAGCGTTGGAGGTTTATGAAAGTTAAATGGCAAGGGTTCGATTCTGTTTCTCAACAAGACTTTTTTTTATAAAACATGCCAATTATTTCTATTTTTTTCCTTATATTATCAAGCTACTTCCTCCTTTTCTTTCCTTCCGGTTTTCACCAACCACTTTTTATACCCAATACTATTTCTTTTTAAAATTTCTTTTCGGTAATTTTGTTTTATCTTTTCTTATTTTACAAAATCTAATTCACTACGAAGAAAGAAAAAGAAAATGATTCCAAAGTTGACCCTCCTGAAGACGAGCAATTACTCTCGAAGGGAGAAACCCATAAATATTTTTTTCTAGTCAGTTGCGTTATCCATCACAGTTTTACGACGTCCTTAATTAATATTAATACTATGTGTTCTCTTGTTATCATGTTCAAATAGTTATATTTTTATACAATGTGATTGATAATAATTTTATGCCAAAAAAAATTCAGCACCCACAAACTTAAATTTCTGGATCCGCCGCGAAAAATATGTACTTGTTATTGATTAAAAATAGACTTTGAACATCTTTGCGTAAGCAACTAGCAAAGAGTGTTTAAAATTTGAACATCCTTCTTAAATTTTCTGGCTTCGCCACTGATGACCATAAGGAACTTAATGTACCAATCTAGAAACCCACAAAAAAAAAAAAAAAAACAGAGGGGGTGACAAATAAACCTTGATTTTGATATAAATAAATTCCCTCCCATTAAAATAAGGTAAAAGATAAGATAGAAACAGGAATCAGTACACATAAAAGAAAATAGCATATAATCCAATAGGCACTAGGCATAAGTTATCCTATTGTCCCTAATATTAGAGTTTGACAATTTGTCGATCTGCTCTGCACGTTAATTATATTGTAGGAAATATAATATATAGCTTCGCCCTTTCCCTAGTTCTAGCTCTCGTCATATATGCATATGTTATTCGTGTGGTTCAAAGATAAAATTATGTAAAAACTATGATGTTATGCAATTGAGATTGTTTTGTATAATTATGCTACTTGGACTACATTAAATATGGATACCCAATGTATAATACTAAATATTACAATTCTATGCTTGTATTTGAAATTATTATACCTTTCGTCTTTTTCATATTTCCTATATTTCTTACATTGCTGTTATTTTGTTATTTTATATTATGTTATGTTATTTTATGTTACTTTATTATAAGTCTATTGATAGTACTAATATATCATCTTTTGTTGCTTTCTTGAGCCGAGAGTTTCCTGGAAACAACTTCTATGCCCCTCGGGGTAGGGGTAAGGTCTGCGTACACACTACCCTCCCCAGACCTCAGTTGTGGAATTATACTGGTCCGTTATTGTTGTTGTTGTATTTGAAAGTAAATAAGAAAATACAAATATGAAATCAAGGTTTATTTGATCTTTTTAGTGCGCCTTATTTTCGTATAAATCATTCCATGTTGGAGATACATCATAAATTAATATTGCGATTTCGGTATAAAATTATGAATATTACTTCTATATACAGAAAATAAAAGGACAACTTGTATATTTTTCTAATCTCTCGATAACAAAAAGACCCACATATATATCGACGGAGTCTTTTGATGCCACGTTCACGTATGCACGACCATTTGCTTGTTGTATTAAATTAAACTAGTAGTCGTACCAGCCGCGATGCGCGGTCAATATTGAAAAAATATTTGTCATTTTGTTAATTTTTTGATGTTGCATTTAGAATTATCACAGTTATTTGATTATCCTATTCTATATAAATAGAATAGATATTGTCTAAATTTTAATAAATAAAATCTCTATTAAATTAAAGGGACTTATATAGTCATCAAATAATTTTTTCGTTATATATTGTTATTTATTATATTATCCAATATTTAGTATAATTATATTATTAATAGAAATTACGACACTTGTCATTATAATATTTTTTTTGCCTCTCCTATTATATATAAATAAATATAGATTCTTTGATTCTCCTATTATATATATTATATTATATATTATATATTATATATTAATTTTTTTGTTGCTTTTTATTTTAAAATAATTTAAAAACTCAAACTTGAAAGTGCTCCCACCCAATTTGAATGGGTAGTTATTTTTTATATATTTATTTTCGCTATTTTATTTATTATATTTAATTATAAGATATCTGTATTTATTAAATTCAAATAAAGTAACCAATTAATATATATATAATATGCTAGTTTTTTATTTTATTTTATTATTTTTATTTTTTATATGTATATTATATATAAATAGATTTTTCATTTTTCTTATTTTCAAATAATTTTTTTGAATTTCATTTTTTATTTTAAAATTATTATAAAACTCCAACTTGAAACTACTTACCGATTTGAATGGGTAGTTTTTCTTCTCTTTTTTTTCGTTTTTTTATAGGTATTTTTTTTTTTTGCTTTTTATTTTAAAATAATTTAAAAACTCAAACTTAAAACTACTCCCACCCAATTTGAATGGGTAGTTATTTTTTATATATTTATTTTTATTTTTTATTATATTTAATTATAAGATATCTATATTTATTAATACAAATAAAGTAACCAATTAATATATATGGTAGTTTTTTATTGTATTTTATTATTTTCATTTTTTATATGTATTTAAATTCAATAATAAGTAACCAATAACTAATTATAAACTAAATAACTAATTAGTAACCAATTATGCCATGTGGCATTTTTGTAGGCTGCCAATTGGCTTAAGGTGATGGCTTTTTCCTCTCCTTTTAATAATATATAGATAGATATATAATAAGTAACAAATAACTAATTATAAACTAAATAACTAATTAGTAACCAATTATGTCATGTGGCATTTTTGTAGGCTGTCACTTGACTTAAGGAGAGGGTTTTTTCCTCTCCTTTTAATAATATATAGATTTTAATTACCACGGTTAATTAACTGATCTTACTCATGCTTTTATGCTATTGGAATCTCTCAATAATAATATAATATAATCCAACTACGTGTCATTAATTAGTGGTGTGTTTTGGTTCCACGTTCACTAATCCACAACCATTAGCTTGATATAGTAATTAATACATTTAATATACCAGCTAGCGTTAACTTCTTAGTTGATGTAGAGTTTGTGTTACATTTGAATACTACAATCAACAACAAAATGTAATTATATTGTATGAACAAAATAGCTAGCCGCTGTACTGTAGCACCCTGAGAAACCAAGTGAACATTTCGAGTAGAAATAAAGGAAGTATAGTATTAATAAATCCAGAAAAAAAATAAACATAAAATTTAATTGAAGATAACCCTGATCCCATGTTCACCCCACAATAAATAATGTACTACTCCTATTTCTCTACTGAATTCGAGGACATAATAGACATTATGCTTAGCTGATTGCTAGGTCGTATTCATTTATAATTTTCATAGAAAGGTACTGACACGTACATCCGGATTGGAAGGACGAACACAATAGCTTTTGCTTAAACCCTATTGTATGAGTCAAAATCCGACTCCACGATAATTAACTTCGTTAATTCCATTTTAAAGTAGTTCACGATTAATAAGTGGTATGATCACTCATAATTAATGTACTTAACCCTTATTTGATTCGATTATCAAGGCTACGGCCCACCCGCCATCATGAAGGCGCAGCCCCAACGTGGTCACGGTCATTCATTGCCAGCTCATAAAGCTCACAGCTATAAATACTAAGAGAGGAAACCCTAGAAAAGGGGGGCTTCTTCTTCGCCACTACACACAAAGAGGTGAGGGACACAGAGATACTCATATGTTGGGAAAGTAAAACACCATTGTAAGGCTCTGGTCCTCTACATGGAGAGGCAGACCAAACCAATATTATCAATAAAAGCTTCTATCGTTTCTCCTCTTCATTCTAAGTTCTCATTACTGTTTCTTATATTTGGTCTAATGGAATATTACAGTTTGCTATGATTTTCCTGTAATTCATGTAGATTTTTTTGTACTCTTAAAGTAGGCAAACAATTTGGCGCCGTCTGTGGGGATTTCCTAGCAAAATCGCGTAGTTTTTTCCTGGACCAAAAGGAAAAAACACAAAAAAAAGAACCCCACTCGAACAAGCCAAAGCGGCATCTCAAACAAGGGGAACTCGAAGATTTCAAATCAAGATCCAAGATCTCTCTCTCTCCTTCCTCTGGCAGTGCGAACAAGAAGAAGAAAACTTCCCCCTTTTTTTCTAAGGGAGAATCCCAGTGAGGCACCTCCCGCATCTATGAGGGACCTGGCTGGAAACCGGCACTAAGATATCTCGAACCAGGAGCCCCCTCGAGGCAGCCTACATGCCCCGAGTAGGAAGACAACGCATAAACTGCTCAAGGTCTCAAGTTAAGACCGAGCTTCAGTACTCAATACCCACAACTTGGGATCTCAGGCTATGCGCCTTCGCCAAAATGTTCAACTATGGTTGATCCAAGGCTCATGCTATGCGCCTTCGCCATCAAAATTGATAAAAGTTCTACAGTTGAACTGGGACTCAGGCTATGAGCCTTCGCCAAAAAGTTCAACTATGGTTGAACCAAGACTCAGGCTATGCGCCTTCACCATCACAATTGATAAAAGTTCAACAGTTGAACTGGGGCTCAGGCTATGCGCCTTCGCCAAAAAGTTCAACTATGGTTGAACCAAGACTCAGGCTGTGCGCCTTCACCATCGAAATTGATAAAAGTTCAACAACAGTTGAACTAGGACTTAGGCTATGCGCCTTCGCCAAAAAGTTCAACTATGGTTGAACCAAGACCAAGGCTATGCGCCTTTGCCATCAAAATCGATAAAGTTCAACAACAGTTGAACTGGGACTCAGGCTATACGCCTTCGCCAAAAAGTTCAACTATGGTTGAACCAAGACCAAGGCTATGCGCCTTCGCCATCAAAATCGATAAAAGTTCAACAGTTGAACTAAGACTCAGGCTATGCGCCTTCGCCAAAAAGTTCAATTATGGTTAAACCAAGACTAAGGCTATGCGCCTTCACCATCAAAATTGATAAAAGTTCAACAACAGTTGAACTGGAACTCAGGCTATATGCCTTCGCCAAAAATTTCAACTATGGTTGAACCAAGACTCAGGCTATGCGCCTTCACCATCAAAATCGATAAAGTTCAACAACAGTTGAACTGGGACTCAGGCTATGCGCCTTCGTCAAAAAGTTCAACTATGGTTGAACCAAGACCAAGGCTATGCGCCTTCGCCATCAAAATTGATAAAAGTTCAATAGTTGAACTGGGACTCAGGCTATGCGCCTTCGCCAAAAATTTCAACTATGGTTGAACCAAGACTCAGGCTATGCGCCTTCACCATCAAAATCGATAAACTTCAACAACAGTTGAACTGGGACTCAGGCTATGCGCCTTCGTCAAAAAGTTCAACTATGGTTGAACCAAGACCAAGGCTATGCGCCTTCGCCATCAAAATTGATAAAAGTTCAACAGTTGAACTGGGACTCAGGCTATGCGCCTTCGCCAAAAATTTCAACTATGGTTGAACCAAGACTAAGGCTATGTTGCGCCTTCACCATCAAAATTGATAAAAGTTCAACAACAGTTGAACTGGAACTCAGGCTATGCGCATTCGCCAAAAAGTTCAACTATGGCTGAACCAAGACTCAGGCTATGCGCCTTCACCATCAAAATTGATAAAAGTTCAACAACAGTTGAACTAGGACTCAGGCTATGTACCTTCGCCAAAAAGTTCAACTATGGTTGAACCAAGACCAAGGCTATGCGCCTTCGCCATCAAAATCGATAAAGTTCAACAACAGTTGAACTAGGACTCAGGCTATGCGCCTTCACCATCAAAATTGATAAAGTTCAACAATAGTTGAACTGGGACTCAGGCTATACACCTTCAACAAAAAGTCATCTATGGTTGAACCAAGACTCAGGCTATGCGCCTTCACCATCAAAATTGATAAAAGTTCAACAACAGTTGAACTAGGACTCAGGCTATGCGCCTTTGCCAAAATGTTCAACTATGGTTGAACCAAGACTAAGGCTATGCGCCTTCACCATCAAAATTGATAAAAGTTCAACAACAGTTGAACTGGGACTTAGGCTATGCGCCTTCGCCAAAAAGTTCAACTATGGTTGAACCAAGACTAAGGCTAAGCTCCTTCACCATCAAAATTGATAAAAGTTCAACAACAGTTGAACTGGAACTCAGGCTATGCGCCTTCGCCAAAAAGTTCAACTATGGTTGAACCAAGACTCAGGCTATGCGCCTTCACCATCAACATTGATAAAAGTTCAACAACAGTTGAACTGGGACTCAGGCTATGCGCCTTCGCCAAAAAGTTCAACTATGGTTGAACCAAGACCAAGGCTATGCGCCTTCGCCATCAATATCGATAAAGTTCAACAACAGTTGAACTGGGACTCAGGCTATGCGCCTTCGCCATCAAAATTGATAAAGTTCAACAATAGTTGAAATGGGACTCAGGCTATACGCCTTCGCCAAAAAGTTCAACTATGGTTGAACCAAGACTCAGGCTATGCGCCTTCGTCATCAAACCCTACGAGCTCGACCTCGCTCGAACCATAAATCTAGACTCCTTCGCCCTCAAATCTAACAAATCCAACCACGGACGAACCGGGACTCGGACCAAGCTCCTTCACCGTTGAACTCAACAAAAACCAACCCCCAACGAACCAAGGCACGGGTTAGGCACCCTCGCCATCCAAGTAAGTACGCTCAACTCGAACTAAAATCAGGGGCACGAAAAGTCCGGCCCCTATCGAACCACAAGGTCGCGTTCCTTATCATCACTGCCAGCAGTTTGACTATACTTAAATTGGGACTAAGGCTAAGCGCCACTGTCTCCAGGCAACATCTCCGACTCGCTCACCCCGAGTCAAAGACGAAAAGTCGTCAACAATAAAAAACTAACAGGCCTACCAGAGAAACTCAAAGACAAAGTAGATACAAGGCAAATAACGGAGAGGAAATCTCATTTATCCACAAGGTTAATTGCGGGTCATCCCCGCTTACACCCGGCCAGAGTCGATTAAAAAAAAGGGGGAGAAGAAGAAAAAACAAGAAATACCTAAACGTCAAACGACGAACAAGACAAAAAGAATACAATTCTAAAAAAAAGTGTGTGCATAACATCTTTTTTACTCAGCGCCATCCACGCCACCATCTGCACCGTCGCCAGCCTCTGGTGTCGCTGCGTCAAAACCACAGTCAGTACGGGCCTCATGAGCCTTTTGACGCGCTCCCTCAAAAGCGGCTTCGGTCACGACGCCATCATTCCACAAACTCTTATATACATCACATTGGGCCTCAGTAAAGACCCAGAGTTCGCGAGCCTGGCTGGAGGAAGCGGCCTCATCCCGCAGGCGCTGGTTCTCTTCTTCAAAGGTCGTGATCTGGTCCGTCGTCACTGGGGAATCCTGCTCAAGGACACCGATCGGACACTCGAGAACCGCTTCTCTACAGGCCGCAGCAACCCTCTCCAACTCCCCCTGGGACTCATGCACGCGGATAGCCTCCCTCAACGCCTCCGCCCTCGACGAGGCATTACTCACCTGACACTTTAAGGCCGCTACCTGACCCCCCCAATGCAGCCACCTTCCCACTCCATGCCGATGCGGCCTCCGCCGCCTTAGCCATGCCCTGGAGTTCACTCTCGGTTGCGGCCCTCTTCCCCGCCTCGAGCTATTCGCCCTTCCGACAGAGCTGCTCCTCAAGGGCACTTATTCGGCCAAGTGCTTGCTGCATTTGAAGCTCCCGCCTCACCAATTCCTCAACCAGGGCCCGGCTACGGGGATCATTTCTCAAGCGCATGCGCATCTCGCGGCATCGATCCCGGCAACAGCGATATTTCTCTAGCACCCGCAAAAATATCACCGAGCGGATGTTAGCTCGACGGATGCCCTCCACCTCCAGCAAATAAGACTGCGAAGAAAAGACCACGATTAGGATATAAAAAAAGAAAACAACAAACTAAGGCAAAAGAAGAAGAAAAACAACGTCAGACTACGCACCCTCAAGCCCATTACGGCCACCTCATTCATCAGCCCAATATCCGTGACGTCCCTCAGCGACCCATTCTCGGCTTCCGAACATACAGCCTAAACTGTGGCACCAAACTCTCCCCTTGGAGAATTAAGTTCAAATCCGCGGGGACCTCTATGAGGCGAGACCTTCCCTCTGCACGCACCGCCGAATTCGTAAAGCCTTCCTGGAACGTGCGGACGTCCTCTGGGTCCAAATCAGATTCAGACTCATACTCATCTCTGGCAGCGTCTCTTCCTCCTCCCGCCGCTGTTAAGGTAGAATCACCCGCCAATAGAGCGCTCGACTCACCGACCTTAGCGGCCACCGAGGAGCTCTCCCCCCTCGCGACGACCGGAGCTACCAACTGAGCTGCCAACGCGACGATATCATCACGGCCTAAGCTAACCAGGGCAACCCCCATTTTTGGTTCACCCTCATAGGCGAGTGCTTCAGCCGCACTCTCTTCCGAACCCGCCGGAGGAGAGTCCAAGTTAATTACCATGGGAGGAGCCGACGTGAACGCGACCGTGCGCCTAATCAACGGCCTCTCCTCCTCCTCGTCCGATGGTGACTCCGCTCTAAGATGCACAACCTCCGACGGCCCCTCGTCCCGAAGTACAACCCGTGACGGAGAGGGAGCCGCAGAGGATTCAACTGACGCCGCCCTCGGGACGTGGCACGGCACCGGCACCGCAGTAAGCCGAGCAATTGCACCCAGTCGTCGGAAGGCCAACTGGGGGAACCTAGCACGGCGTACCCTCCCTGTCACAGAAAATCAAAGTTGATAAATAAAAATTGAATCAAAGAACATAAGAAGAAATCAGCTCCTCACCTGTAGCATGCCCGGGGCCATGCCCCTCTCAGAAAGACGCCCACGTGCGTATCCCCTCAGTATGGGGGACCACAGCCTCAACCCACCCACATATCCCAGCCAACGGAGCCGGCGGCGACCTTTCGGCTACAAAATTGACATGAGTTAACGCCCATGGGTACAAGACATAAGGAAAAGCAAAAGAGAATTCGACGATAAAGGAACTTACGTGCATGGTTCCAAGCCTCTGGGAACCCGGTGGGGCACGCAACCAAGTGAGCAGTCCTGATATAAAAGAAATGCTCAAAAGGTTGAGGGTCGAGCTCATCATCCAGCGCCGCAGTTAGGCCCCTCGACCCACGAGGGCACGCCCGAATCATGGTACCACGAACTCTTTGGGGAGCATAGAGGCTGAGCACATGCTGCAGCGTGACCACCCTACCGGCCAGCTCTGCATACTTAATAAACATGGCCAATAGTTTGTAGAGAGAAGGAGTGAGCTGACCAGGGCATACCCCGTAGTAACGACAGAAATCCACTACCAGCAGTGGGAGCGGAAGCTTAAACCCCAACCTGAAGAGATAGGCGTAAAAGACGCAGTATCCCCTGTGGTTGGTGTGTACCCTCTCCTCGCACCTGGCAAGAACGATGTCTACGTGGATGGGGATAACCCCATGTTCCCGCAATCGGGCCATCCCAATCTCCCCTATTAACGGGGCTTCATCCACCGGATCCTCCCAGCCATCGACGGTGAAATCAATTACCGGACCTCCGGGCTGAGGTACTATCTCGTCAACCGATGGAACTTCTCCGGTCTCCACCTGTTCTGCACCTCCCATCGTCGGGAAACTGACCGAAAAAACCATCGGAAGAACATCACAGGAAGAATTGCCTGCCATTTTTGATTCACTAACAAGAAAAGGATAAAGTTGGGTGGACAAGACGAAAGTTATCACGATCAAAGAAAGAAAGATGAAGATAAGTTAGCAGGAGGAAAAAGTGTCTTCAGAATCACTCTCAGATGAACAATGAAAATATGGGAAGTGAATGCCTCAACCCACCTTTATAGGCAACATAAATGGCTTTCGCGAAACCCAATAGCCATCATTAACTACATGATCAACCGCAAAATGGTTCGGTTCGGCCGAAACGTGCGCCATTATGACAAGCTTCACGAAGCGACTTCTCAGTCGTCCACCAGCGTTTCGCCGTCAAAATGATTGTGACGGCCTACGAATATTGAAAAGATATTTCCGTGCGCCTTCGAAACTATGGATGTCGCCACAAAACGAACCAAGTGTACCCTCGATTCCCTTCGGCCGCGCCACACACGGCCCGTTCACCGTAGTCGATGGTTATGCTCCCAGACAAATGTGTGGATCAGAGCGTTACGAGGCTCGATCTCACTCGAATTAAGTTAAAAGGTCGAGTGCCTTCGCCAAGAAGAAGCATTCAATCTTGATCGAACAACGACTTGATAACACCACAACAAAACACTGACGCTTTGCAAGGCCAAAGGCCGTCGCCAAAAGGAATTTGGCCTCGACCGAAGTGACAGTCGGTCCCCCTATCCGAAGCTTCTCAAACCACAGTCGATGAAGTCCACTCATCGAGCTCGTCCAAGGCACGACCTCAATGAGCTCGGCCAAGGCACGACCTCACGACCTCAAGGGACTAACTGTATGGGTCAAAATCCGACTCCACGATAATTAACTTCGTTAATCCCATCTTAAAGTAGTTCACGATTAATAAGTGGTATGATCATTCATAATTAACGGTACTTAATCCTTATTTGATTCGATCAACAAGGCTACGGCCCACCCGCCATCACGAAGGCGCAGCCCCAACGTGGTCACGGCCATTCATTGCCAGCTCATGAAGCTCACAGCTATAAATACTAAGAGAGGGAACCCTAGAAAGGGGGGGCTTCTTCTTCGCCACTACACACAAAGAGGTGAGGGACACAGAGATACCCATATGTTGGAAAATTAAAACACCATTGTAAGGCTCTGATCCTCTCCATGGAGAGGCAGACCGAACCAATATTATCAATAAAAGCTTCTATCGTTTCTCCTCTTCATTCTGAGTTCTCATTACTGTTTCTTATATTTGATCTAATGGAATATACAGTTTGCTATGATTTTCCCGTAATTCATGTATATTGTTTTGTACTCTTAAAGTGTGTGATAACTTTTGAGGCAAACACCTATATTTTATATTAAAATTTTATAAATACATTTAAATATTTAATTGCGAACATAGTAACTAAGACAAATTATTGGTTAATGCATTCAAAACCCATAAACTTCAATCCTAATTTCGCCTCTAACGTACAGTACTCGGAAGAATTCAAGAACATAAAGCAAGAGCAATTTGCTATTTAGGTACCTGTATGTACAACTCAGTTGAGGTGTTAAAGTAGGGCTATACTCTCATGGAAATTTCTTGATTAATTCGTCCGTGCTTATCGTACATTATCTAATTAATTAAACAGTGTTTAATATTTACGTGTCTAAATTTGAACAATAATATTGATAAGTACATGTATACTCATAGCATATTTCCTAATGCATGTACACTACTATTTGCATACACGCCCCTATTTACAGATCCTCACTTATGAGATTGCACTAAAAACTTTGTTGTTATTGTTATTGTTATATTTCTTTCTGTACATCTTGCTTTGGATAATCGAATGTGTGTCACTATAGATACTGAATTGAAGAAGACAGGTTTGATTTTTCATTCGATTTTAAATTCAGACAAGTACACGCTATATTTCGCCTATTTAAAATATTTAGTGGTTCAATTTTTAATTATATGAAAACTCCTTAGTTCAAACTGGAAATCATAATCAAAATTCAAAACTGTCACTTTAGAAATACTTTAGAAATGTATATATGTATAAATAAATAGACCTGTGTAGTTCACTTGAAATTGTTACTAGCCATTAAACTAATCAATAGCCGACTACTTATTATCCAAGAAAGTGGGATTCAGAATTGTGTCAAAAGGCAACGCACAATTGTCAAATAGAGCTTTATGGATACTTTAGAGTCAAGAATGTAGAAATTAAAGTTTTGGTGTATGGCTACTTAGGGATAAATAAATAATTATAGGATATTAACTTGCCAACTTTTATCCTCGAATTCTTTCAGTCTGCTAATCACCTTTCGCTATTTGGTTTCTTGTAAGCATTCAGAATATATAATTTTCAATATGAGCTCGAACATTATTATTCTAATTGTTTGAAATAAAATTATATAGTACTTAAAACTAGGGGTGTCAACGGTTCGGTTTGGCTGGTTATTTTATAAAATTTGTACCATACTAAATTTTCGGTTATTCTATTATGTATAACCAAAATTAGACTTTTCGAAACCGTCACAATCATGTCGGTTTCTCTTCGGTATCGATACGGTTCGGTAAAATATTCGATAATTTTTTTAAAATGTCATGTAAAAATCACTACTAGAAGTAGAATGCTATAACGTACGTACTTTTATAGGACTTAGCAAAACTCTCAAGACATTTTTACAGTATAAAAAGTGATAAATTAAGAAAATATAAAAGATGGCTAGAGTATAGATCCATCAACTATGCAACATCAGCGTAAAAGAAACTAAGCAATTACAAAAAAGTATAAATCACACGAGTGGAAAGATATTAACCAAGCTGGATCTCAAGATTAAAGTCTGTAGAAGATTAAATATTCAAAAAGATAAATCTAAATCATACGAAAGGAAACATATTCGATACATTGTAGTTTGCTACTCATAATCGCTACAATATCTTGTGTTTTGCCGGTGAATATGCTGGAAATAATTTAGTTTCAATTGGAGTAGCATAATAGGTTTGGGAATTAGGATTTTAAGTCTAATTACTTGTTGCTTGTAACTATTTCATAATTCCAAGGTCCTGGTAAAAATTTAATGCTTTATCATTTCTAAACTTAATATATAAATATATTTTTCACATTGTAAATTTATTCGGTACGGATCGATATTTTTTTGGTTTATTTTTATATTAAAAAAAACCTACCAAATTATCGGTTCGGTTATATATTTATATAAAAACCTACGATTTTATTAAAAGAAACCTAAAAATCGGTTCGATACAATATGATTCACTCAATTTAATTAATTTTTAAATATCCATGAACACCCCTGCTTAAAACTACTTCAAAAGCACTAAAATCGTAGTTAATGATAGGAGTGTAGGAACTAATCTTTGGGAAAAAAACCAATTAAAAAAGTTGTTATTATATAAAATTTGACAAGAGATTACTTTCTACACTATCATTAATATCTTCCCCAGAAAAATAGGTAAGCATACTTCTCCATAATGATTTATAATTTTGAGGTGATATCATGCATGACCTGATGGGGTCATAAATAAAGGGCCTAGGGACCCGAAACTTTGTTGCTCTTCATTTACTTTTAGCCCGCGCCAAAAATTATTTATATTTGATATACAAAAAAATATATAATATATAATATATACATATAAAATTATATATATATATATATAATATCATTTTCCCAACTTTGTTCCTATCATGTTGTTAAAACATTGATCAAGCCGAAAGGAACATACAATTTTAATGCGTTACACTCCTTTCTTCTTTTGCAATTTTTCATTGTATGCCACATGCCCTGACATACCTATTTCATATGTATTTTCTTTATATAATACGTTTTCATTCAATGTTGATTATTCAGTGTTGATGACATTAAAAGGGACAAAGCTATTAACTAAGCAGAGTTATTGGTTTCCCGCCCCCTCCTACAATTTTTGTGATCTTTCAAAAATTAAGATAAAAAAAGAAAAAGAAAAATGCATATTGGCCTTCGAAAAACTACAGGTGATTCAGCTGATAGAACAGAAATGCCCAATTATGAATCGAGTATTTTAACTTGGATTAGGCAATAGGTACAATTCGAATCGTTATCAACTATATTGAGGGGAGAAAAAGATAAAACCAACAGCTTCAACGTGGCATCTGATTTGGGTTTTGATTAGCTTGTCCTAAAATGTATTTTTAAGAAAAGAACTGTGGGCAAAGAAACTAGAAGGATTAATAAGAGTTTAAGCTTCAATAGAATTATTGAAGGACTCTGAGACTAGTAATAGCATAGTGCATCTGACATTTCTAGCTTATAATTTCTCGTTTTCATGAACTGCTTTCTTCTTTTAATCTTTCTCCTTTATCATGACAATTATGCTTCTATTAAAAAACTTCTCTATCTTCACAATGTAAGGATAAAGCAAACATACACACTACCCCCAAACCCAAAAAAAAACTAAATGGGATTACTGGCTATGTTGTTATTGTTGTCATCGTCCTTTAAAATGACAACATGTCAGCTGGGAATTGGCCTAGGCAATAAGCAAGGCCAATACCAAGCTCGTTATCAAAACCACGCCTCGACAGATGAGAACATAACCAATAACATTGTAAATTATAATTGCTCTGAGAGAGAGATTACATTAGTATACGACTTGCTCGTAATAACCAGACTCTATTCTGTGGTATGAATTTCCCGTGTACCAGTAAATAGTATGACACACTCGTTAAATGGCCACCTATGGGCCATCAGCAGAAACTCCCATCATGGAAAGCAAACTCAGATCAAGTTGCAAAGGAGTTGATCTAAAGAAACTGCAACCAGCAATAATATGGATCTGTCTGGCCCCAAGATGGTCACGTGTGATCGGGATGCACTCCTATTTAGTGTAACATCTCAAGCTTATGTAGCTGCAACAAATTTTCTGATCTTTCTGTCATGGTTCAACATGGCACTCACACTCTCAACAACCAATACAATCTGCACAGGTAAGAATATACAACATTAAAATAAACAAATATGGATGAGGAGCAGCGTCTTAAGCCCCGTTCAGTCAACCTCAGAAGAGAGTAGTCAATTTATCCACTTAAAAAATAGGGATTCAAACCCTATTCATGAGTTAAGAAAAGATATAAGGCAAGAATGTTCTACTGATAAAAAAAAGGTGATTTTACTAGTTCATTTAGATTTGCAGATACCATGATTACAAAACCTTGTTTTCTCTGAAGAAGCCATGTCACTCTACAAGAATATCATTAGCTGCTTAGCATGGTATTCCACGACAAAGAAAGAACACAAAATAAGACCAACAGGTTTGATACAAGACAACAAGAAACCAGAGAGCAATTAATTTGACCGGGAACTCTCTTAATACATGACATTTTTCACGTGACAATGCAAATATTATCGAAAACAGTCTCTCTGCCCTTCCAGGGTAGGGGTAAGGTTGCGTATATCCTACCCTCCCCAGACCCCACTTGTGGGACCACACTGGGCTGTTGTTGTTATTGTTGTTGTTGCCAATGCAAATATACTAGGAAAGGTACAAAAGCGAACCTGGAAGCAAGCATAAGCCATTCCTGTTGCAAAGTAAAAGTTGGCATTGCCAGTTCCCTGCAAAGGTAGTAGCTATTTGCATAAGCTGATGCTGATATCTGGAATTGCCTTACTGTTTATAGTACACTGAGAGCAACAATGCATAAGCATGGAAATGAAGCGGATACATACCCTCCATATCCACAAGTTGTGCATCACAGGACTAAGAAGCGAAACTCCAACATACCCACAAAAGAGAAAGAATGAAAACTGCATTTCTGCAATGCGTATAACAGTCAGATATGATCCAATTAGGACCTTACTTAAGAGAAAAGGGTATGCTTACTACCTGCTAACTCATTGAAAAACAGCGCTAACAAAGCCAAGTACAGAGCTGAGTCCCCAACCTGATGAATTTTAACCAAGTTAAGTGGAAGCCAAGAAATGATCATAATGTATTGCAACAGATGCAAACAATAAAAATGCTGAACAAATTTACTCTTCACATAATGAAAGCTAGCACTAGTAAAACAGAAGCAACCATTATAACTTTAAGAAATTCGAGCACTGCTAACAGAGATGGCATCTGGTAGTTAACCAATCATGCTAAGCATTTGTAAAAGCAGTTTATGCTTCGTAAATATGAAGTAAACCCCTGAAACATTATGCTTTGTAAATGAGGTAAATCCCAGAGAGGAAAAAAGAAAGGGTAAATCCCAGAAACATAATTTCAGGATCACCCTAACATAGAAAGATACATGTACAACAGCATCATGACTGAACCAAAAGTGTCAGACAAAGGCTTCACAAATAAATAGAGTACTAGACGATAACTCCAGCATCCTAATCACAATGGAGAAATCAAGAAACTCTCAAGTAACACAGTCTCACACATCCTCTTAGAAAGGGGACTGCATAGGCTCTGTACAATGATAACCCCCTTCCCCCACCCCAAAAAAGAAAACCAAAGCCATGCAAAAAAAGATCACACACATGATTCCGGTTATACTGCAAAGGTCATGATTTCACATATCCACGATTAGCTCAAAATGTAAAAGGCTGAAGTGCTCAATCTTCAAATATCAAATTTAGAACAAATTTAATATTCATGAGTTAACTGATATTCAGGATAAAAGAAATTTCCCTAATGGGTAGGATTTAAGCGT
The DNA here is from genome assembly GCA_026770625.1 of Nicotiana glauca. Lineage (NCBI taxonomy): Eukaryota > Viridiplantae > Streptophyta > Magnoliopsida > Solanales > Solanaceae > Nicotiana > Nicotiana glauca. The sequence goes on from MU665187.1 coordinate 124,470, forward strand.
CAGAGATTCACATAGGACAGAGAGTACTCACTGAAGGATAGGGTTTAAGCATTGAACAGATTGCCATGTAAACAAAAGCCAAGAAACACGGTCGGTGTTTTAGCCTTATGGCTAGTGGCAGTATCATGAAAAGGATGTTCACATGAAAAACAATCAGAAAGAAATTTCTGAAAAATTCAAAGACCTCTGCAAAGAAGTACCTGCAGCCAAGATGCACAAAGAGGTTACAAAAAGAAGAGATAATACATGGAGAAAGCAATTTCATAGTCACTTACCATAAGACACCAATGTTTGGAGACAAATCTTTGACAGTAAGAATAAAGCCGTAGGTCCTGCAAGTCAATAATGATATAGAGTTATCAACAGGTCTCAATACAGAAGCAAAAAAACTCAACCAAGTTTTTTGCCAATAATGTACATGATTATTTGCTTACAAACATGAAATGATAGCACGGCAAAGAAATAGATAATTCTGCAGATACTTACACCGTCACAATATTCTTTACCAAATCTACTTAGCTTAAACAAAGACCTATATGTTTGGCCAAATGCAGCACTGTCCAACAATGAGACCAATCAATAGACATCGAATTGATTGGAATTGATACAGCATAAGGAAAAGCTCCAAATGTTGAAACTTGATAGCAAGAAAGGTGATAAATAAGAGCAATAATGAGCGCAATGGCAGGCATGATATGAAGAAACACAATAGAATAGCTGCTGCTTAACTCACACCACAAGAGTACCATTTACGAGCTACGATAAAAGCTCCTGAAGGACTAGGGCAATAAAACTTAATCTATAGTTAAATGTTCCAGAGTTGGCATTCAACAGCAATAAAAATAAAATGTCCGAGTTTTTCTATACAGCACAACAACAACAACCCAGTAGAATCACTAGTGAGGTCTGGGGAGGGTAGAGCGTACGTAGACCTTACCCTACCCCAGAAGGATAGAGAGGTTGTTTCCAGGAGACCCTCGGCTCAGAGAAAATAGAACCGTAACAACAATAGAAATCAGAAAAACAGTATCAGTATCGTAAAAGACAACAAATAAATAGAAAGGCAAACAAACAAGTGAAACACAACAAAACCGCTAGCAGTCTTAGAGAAAACACTATCAGACTAGCCGGCACAACGAGGAGAAACGCCCGACTGTCCCCTAACCTACAACCCTAATGCTTGACCTCCACACCTTCCTATCAAGGGCCGTGTCTTTGAAAATCTGAAGTTGCGCCATTTCCTGCCTGATCACCTCGCCCCAATACTTCTTAGACCGACCTCTACCTCTTCTCGTACCTGCCAGAACCAACCGCTCACACCTCCTAACTCGGCATCTAGGCTCCTATTCCGCACGTGCCCGAACCGTCTAAGTCTTGCTTCTCGCATCTTGTAGTCCAAGGGAGCCACACCCACCCTCTCCCGAATATCTTCATTTCTAATCTTATCCATCCTATTGTGCCCGCAAATCCATCTCAACATCCTCATTTCTACTACTTTCATCTTCTGGATATGTGAAATCTTGACTAGCCAACACTCAGCCCCATACAACATGGCCGGTCTAACAACCACTCTATAGATCTTACCTTTAAGTTTCGGTGGCACATTCTTGTCACACAGGACTCCAGATGCTAACCTCTATTTCATCCACCCCATTCCGCTACGATGCATGATGAGTTTTTATATGATAAGTAAAAAAAATTAAAACAAAAAGGAAGTGGAATTTTTCCTATCAACTGTATAGAGTTCAAATTAAGGAAATGACAACAGCAAGGATTACAACTACTACACCTCAATCCTTAGCTAATTGGGATCAGCTACATGGATCCTACCAATCAATGCCGCTCCAATTAAAACTCAGCTCAATCGAATATTTAAAAATGAAAGTTCTCTAGGCAATGACAAGCAAAAGTATGTAACTAGTACCTTCTAAACATTTCTGAAAGGCCGCCATAGTTTCTCATAAAGATGCCACACAAAACCAGTGCATATAAGGTCCAAATAAAAGCCCAGACAAAGAAGAGTACAACTGGTTTCCATGAGAAACTTTGAAGTGCTTTCAGGCCATTTTGTTCCACCCAGCCTTTACTTGAGCTATCATCTTCATCTTTCTTACACATTAGGAACCATTTCCTTGGGGTTGCATCTGGACCATTACCTAACAGTAAGATTACCTGGAACGAGAAGAACAAAATAGAAATTAGAAGAGTTCATAGACATTGATGTTACACGAGCTAAAAATGACCCACTTAAATAGGTAGTTCTGCTGTTTCCTTCAGTGTTGCAGTTATTTGAGAAAAAATTCTTGATTTTTGGAAACTAATAGTTTGGCCGGATAGTTTAGTAAAGTTATTAAGAGTGTCAATTGTGATGTTGCAGCTATTATCATTTACTTTAGATAGAATGATGATATCGTTTGAGGAAAAAAGATATGATAGTTGAGGTCCATTTTGTGAGATTTGTATAGATTTTCATAATAGATAATCTATTGATTAAAATATATTCCTTGAGAGGCGTTCTAAGAACATAATAAATATATAAGGAGATAAGGGATCTCCTTGACGGATACCCCTAAATGGTTTAAGAAAGTTAGTACGTCATCCTATAGAAATGGAAGATTCAGCCCTTTATGACATTTGGGACTTACAGGTATAATGAGAATTGCCGGATAGAGAGACAAATGAGATGCTATAACCCAACCAAAAGCTGCCAATGGGGCTACTCCTGTATATACAACAAGCAAATTAATCAGTCTTGTTATTGTATTACCCTTTATGGACTAAATATGCCTAGTTTCCAACTTCCATAAAAGCAAATAGGAAAACGACTAAAAGGAGGGGTGAGGAAACTATATATGAAAAGAAGAAAAGAAAATATTCACTAACATATGGAAAGGTTTATTGACTTCTTACGGATGCAGGCTCCATAAAGTGACAAGATAATAAAAAGATTTTCCACAGGGGTTGTATTGAAACCCACACATGTGACTATGGTGAAAGGATTCCACAAGTACATAAGAGCAGCAATGTCCTCGGATGGTAGAATCTCTGAAACAAAAGAATCGTGGTTATTGCATCATTAACTAGTGAAGCAAACAAATTCGTGCATTAAAACTGAATATTTACCAGAAACTTCAAAGAGCTTCCCCAAACCCAGCAATTTTAATCTCTCACAATATGTCATGCGAAGTTTAAGGCCAGTTGCTCGGATTAGCATGGCACAGATGAAATCTGCAATCACAGAAACCAAACTATATCCAAAAATGGGTTGAATGTCCATCCGATTTCATAATTTTGAAAGAGGTACTTAGAAATGATGCTGCATGATGAAGTAACAAATAAACTCAACATGGGATCATTTCTATCTGCAAATTTTATAGTGTCAGAAAGATTAACACGACAAGATATTTGAGGAGACTAGAGGAAAGATGAGATTCAGCGTTGAAGGAGGCAAAAGTGGAAATATGTTACACGCTGGAACTCATTTCAAGCTAATGATACTCCTTTTTTCTCAGGTTAAGTGTCCTCTCTGTTTTGGCTGGTCCAAACACTGCGGCTAATTTCTCTAAAGGAAAATGTTCTGTCTACACTCCAAGAAACTTATTTTATGATAGCCATACGTTACAATACTTTTAAACACTTTTCCATTTTCATAATACAAAGAAGGTCCATTGGGGCACTCTGGAGCTAAGTCTTTATTTTAAAAGAAAAAATACTGGTAAAGAAAGAAAAAACTAAGAGCTATAAAGTGATGGCAATGGAAGCAGATAATGCAGTAAACCAATTTTCGTGCTTTAAACAGTTTTGAGGAAAAAGCAAGAACCATAGCAAACGAGTATTTGTTATACTTTACACGCAACACAACTCCCAAAAGCTTCACGGAAGTGAACCGACCAACCTTCTTGAAAGTGCAGGTGTATAAATCTACTCGTAACCATTAATCTTATTTGGATCTTCTAGAAAGAGGTTAAGTGTTTACAGCATTTTTTTTTTCTTTCTGTTAATAATACAGTAGAATAGTTAATGCTCATTACTTATCCATCTCCATGCGCTTCTTATATGTGTCACTATGTTCTTTTTTTTCTTTCTGTTAATAATACAGTAGAATAGTTAATGCTCATTACTTATCCATCTCCATGCACTTCTTATATGTGTCACTATGTTCAACTGATATAATGACAGCTACAGACAATGAATATGGAATCAAGAATTAAGAAAAGAATACCATTTACTGAAGTTCCTTAGTGCACCATTTACGAACCCATTCAGAGGATAATCGTCGTATGATCTTTAATACAAACGCAGCCGTTGAAAGTTCTACATTAACCAACCCGTATTTGCCGTATAGGAGTTTGTAAGAAGTTTCCACGAATGTTATGTCCAATGATGTATAAAGTTATCATTGAACGAATGCAAGCCTTAATTACTACACAACCAGGTCACTTATTAGGTGATTATAGATAAATATGGTGATAAATATTAATTGGTAATTTGGTACAAATGGTAAGTGACCTGCTATCACTGGTTAAAACTCACTGATTGCGGAAATAAATCTTTACAGTATCAGTGTATGTAACTAAATTCCAACTATAATATCTGCACTGATATGTACAACTCAAAAGAGTATGTTTTCGTGGAAACCAAGAAAGAGATAATACCTGCATAGAAGATGAAAAGGCTGTCCTTCAATTCTACAAATGACATTAAGAAGAAATAAAATACGTTATAGTTATAGTAAAAGAAAAAAAAATCAACTTATAACAGAGTGCGAAAATATGAACAAATGCTTAGTTGAAGCTAAATATTTTACTTTTTCATTGTAAGCGGACCGAGAACCGAGAGCAAGAGCGGAGATCCATGATACATAGAACCTTCCAGAACATTCAAAATCAAAGCATTAATCAAATTAAACATTCAAAAAAAAAGACAAGATGTTAAATAAAGCATTTATAGATAGAGAAGGCAAATGAAACGAACCAGCATATGGCGACATCGATGACTGTGTTAACCAGTAACCTTCAGCCACTGCAAAAAAAAAAAAAAAAGGTCAATGAAAGTAATGATACATTGATGTTTTGTATGTGCAAATAGAGAACTAGTAAATAGGAAAGGTGAATTTACGGCGGCGGAGACTGGTGACTGGAGTAGAAACTTCAGGACGAGTAGCTAAGTTAAGGTTTTTGGGGAAGTAAATGAGAATTAATCTGAAGATTATTGATGCTACTGTCCATCTCCAAAAGCGTGGCTTCTTCGTTGGAATATTCTGCTGCTTCTCCTCTTTCATTGTTGCTGCTGCTGCACCGGAGAGCTTCCAGATCCAGCTCCAATGGCTGTGGACTGTGGTAACAGAATCGCAGCGATCGAAATTTCGAACCGGAAAAGTGCCTCAAACGGAACGACGTCATACTTAGATGGGCTTGATTACTTAATTGGGCCTAGCTCTTGGTTAACTTATTGGGCCGATACAAGATTGAAAAAATATTGGGCTCGGTGCTAAATAGGGCCTGGCGCAAATGCATTAGGCCCAACTGAAACTTCAAATGTATAGTGTTTGGATTTAAACGAGAGTAGTAGAAATGACACAATGTGGCCACTCTAAAGGTTTGCAATTTAGGAATTGGCCAGTGCATCATTAATTTCAGTTTTTCAATTTAATTTTTCACAACAAAATATCCTGAGTTGTCCTGAAGTTAAGATCTTAGTTTAAAATTTCATGACAAAATAGGTACTAGCTAATTCTTAAATAGCATCCATGAAAATAGCTATATGTGCACTTACCCCTTAACAAGATTTTCTAAATCAAACATCAAGATTGAAACAATCCTCTATATTGGTGCCTGATTTTCCAAAAGTTGAAGAAAATTTTTGAAGGAAAAATCTCAATGTTCTTCCTAAACAAACTGTATACGGTCAAAATCGAAGAGTATGATTTTGAAGGCTTAAATCGGGCTATAGGCCCGAGTTCGAGAGACTTGATGTGGGTGCCGTATTCGGCTAAGGGACGCCTATCTCGGGAAAGCCGATCGGGTCTCTGGCACAGACCGCATCGAGGGCGGCCTTATCTAGAAGTCAATCAAGAAAGAGCGGGAATTTCTCAAGGACACGTGGACCTGGGCATTAATTATAGGATAAGGGTTGTACAAAATGGTACGGATCCTTACTAGGCCGTTATACACCTGTACCAATAGAATTCTTTACCTTTATGAGCAAGGTACTATAATGAGATTTTCTCCTCCTATATAAAGGGGCCCCAATCATTTTGTAAAGCATTAGATTATTCATTGCAATAGAACATTCTTATTCTTCTTGTTTAACGTGCTCTCCAATTATTCTTCTGATTTATTGTCTTTACTTTATTTTCATACTTTATTACTCTTAGCTGACCTCGAGGTCTCTCGATAAGTCGAACTTAAGACCCCCTACTATTCCAACAATACTGATTTAGTTCTTTATTTCTTCTTACTTAAGTTCAACGTTACTTGTATAATCACTAGTATTAAAATATATCATGCATCTTTAAAACCACAAAATATCTTTTATTGTTAAACTCATTTTTCGAGGTAAACACAAACATCTATAGTATTTTTTTTCCCATTATGAACGACCGATAGCGGGATATCATACGTGGAATTATGTTTAATTAGAATTTTATTGTTTTGGCAAAGCATATGAACTTTCATTTTATGCTTAAATCCATTCACGGAGGAAAATATTTGGATATTTCTCCATAAAGATTTTTAAAGAAATATTATTATTTATAAGAAAGATGGTTGGTTCCTCATCTCGTTTTATTATGACATACCTATAGGTATTTGTTTACATCGAAAATATGAATAATAATTAAATTTGATTTATGGTTTTAAAGATATGTGATTTAGTTCAATACTAATTAATAACTAAGAAAACTAGTGTGTAAATGAAAGAAACAAGTGGAATCAAACCAGCGTGCGAGATAGCCTCGACCTCGAGCTAAGGTGTCCTCAAGGTTGGTTAAGAACATTAAAGTAAGAACAATTAAGCAAAGAGATGACTCTCACGGAATATGAGCCAAAACGTAAGAGAGTATATATTTTGCCAAATGATTGATCATTGTTTACAAATGATTGGGGTCCCCTTTATATAATAGGGGAACCCTAAATAAGGTACATTTCTATTTATAGTAAAGAATCTTATTAGGATAGTTGTCTAACCGCCTAGTATGGATTCATACAAATCTATTTTGAGATTTACGTCACGATCTTGAGGACGTGGCAGGAATCTTGCTCATTGTATTACAAATCCATAATGACATTATCTCGAGACTGGTCATGTTAGGCTCCGATGTTCCTCCAACACTTAGTTCTTCGAGCCTCGTACTCCATCCTACGGCCCGAACTCAGTCCATAGTGAGTCTATTCCTCGACGCGAGCCTTCTGTTCCTCGATATGAACCTTCGATCCCACATAATCAGGGGCACCTGATTTCATCGTATACAGATAGTCTCCCGCATTTCTTAGAGTAAAATGATAAGAAACAATTTGAACCTTGATTTTTCGAAGTCTCTGATGGTGACACCATTCCCGTGAAGTAGGCGCTCTAAGTGACAGAAACATCCCGTCGGTCCGCTTCCCCAAAACATTAAGTGCGCACCAATAATGGTCGGCCACTAGCACCGCTGAACCGTCGCCTCTTATCTATAAATACAGGAATCCCTTTTCGAATTAAGAACTTTACTTCTTCATTACATTCTCTCCGGTCCCTTATTCTCTTCCTCTCTTTCTCTCAGCACCTGCTTCCGGCGCCCTTTAAGTGCTGGAAAACGCCAAGCTCTGCCACCTTCTGCATCTTTTAACTTGAAATCATGGCAGAAACCTCTAAAACAATTCCACGAAAAGAGAAGGCTTCTTCTTCCTGTTCCCGACTGTCCAATTTGTGGTGCCGGCCCTTCACGAGATCATTCCCGGCCCCTGTGTGATAAAGAAAGATTTCAACATTGAAAATACCCCCAATATCCTAGGTCGATGTGGACATATATCTTGATATATTAGTTTGATATCGAAGAAGCATCGCAAGGCCATGAAGAAGGACTGTGGCCTGGGAAACAAGGTCGTGGTATAGATCCCCGACCCTGAGGAGAGCATCACCACTCACGTGGAGGGGTTCTTAAGTGTTTACATTTATCCCTTCACACTGGGTCCCCTTGATCTAGTAGTGATTGACTTTTGCAAAAGGTATGAGGTTACTCTCGGCCAGATCCATCCCTCATTTTGGATTGTAATTATGCTGCGCTACTTCTCCAGTAAGACCGAGGGATTAGAGTTTACCCTCAACCATCTCATTCGGTTGTATCGGCCTTAGTTGTGTTCGAGGACTGATCAAGCTTCAATGTCGGTCAAAAAAGCTTTCTTTTCTAGAAATGATGAGGATAAATATCGAGGTTGGATGAGCCGGTTCATCAGAGTGAGGACCTCAGACGCCATCACTAAGGAAAAAATACCATTCCCAGAGAAATGGAACTTCAAACGTAAGCGAAGTTTTTTTCCAAATACCCTCTCATATTTTGCGTCCAAGTATCGTAATGCCTTTACATTTTTTGTAGTTGTTGCTTGGATGCCCCATGCGATCCCCGACCTTGAGTACTGGGTCCAAAAATTAGCTGCAACCTTATCGTATGATAAGCGCAAATGGCGTGACTTATCAAGGGGCAAATGGGAGTCCAAGCACCATGGTTAGTTCTTCTCCTAGGTTTTCTTATGCTTTCCTTTTACTGGAGATGTTTCCATACTTATGCTTATCTACATAGGTATTGGAGATGTCTCTAAAATGAGGCCAACCCTGCTCGGGGAAGAGATCAAGTCTCTAATTCCAAAATCGAGGAAAGACAATAAGATAAGAAGGGCTTTAGAGCTCGAAGACTCCCAGGATGAGAGGGCCCCTACTCAGAAGCCAAGGAGGAAACTCATTCATGTGGACGTAGATTCGGCCCTCCAATTTCTGGGCGATAAAGAAAATGAGGGCGAAGAATCAGCGCTGGTGCCCCAAACTAGGAAATCGGTCGAGGCCGCCAAGCCCTCCGAACTAGAGACCTTGCCTCGTGGTGAGGGAACTCCAAAGAAAGACTTGGGAAAAGACCTCCAGTCCCATGAATTTGAGACATTCCCCTGCCTTCAACAAGTACACCGGAGGGGAAAAGTTTCGAGAACCCTAAAGCTAATCAGAGCACCCCGAGTAAGGAGCTCGGGGCCGTGCTAATAGGTCACTTCCCTTCTCTACCGTCTTACTCTGAGGAGGCGATAAGGGACACTTGAGATCTATGAATGCCCGACCCGAGCAAGGTCCTCAAAGAAGATCCTTTCCAGGATTGTTTCACTAGGGTCGATGAAGTCGCCGACCTTAATGATTCATCCACCCTCTTCGAGGAGACTCATTGTCTCTTCTCTCGGGTAAACACTAACTTTTATTTGTTGTAATTTTTTCTTCTCCCCTTCTTTTAACTGATATCTCTTTGTTTTTTGTGTAGGCCATCATCAAGTTTAGGGCCGAGCTAAGCCAATGTGAGGCCGAGCTTAGGAGGTCTTTGGATAAGGAGAAGGCTCTAAAGCTCCTTTACAACCAAAGGGAGGAAGAGCTCAAGGACCTTAGGGCTGATTTGGCCAAAGCTCGCAAAAATGAGGTCGAGCTAGACAAGCAGGTAATCATGATCTTGAAAGAATATGGTCTTCTTGGTCATACTGTGGAGGCTAACACTTCAATGTCTTGGCTACAACAAAATTTAGAGGTGATTGGGCAGCTCAAGGGCGAGGTCGATCAGGTTAAAGCTGACTGCCACCGATGGAAGGAGAACATAGATCGAGTTGCTGCTAATAAAGAGGTTGCTCTAGCCCAACTAGCCTCAGCTAAGACTCAGCTCTAAGGTAATAAAGTGAAAATTTTGGCCCAGGCCAAGAAAATTAGGGAACTCGAGGCCAAACTTGTTGAAGTTGGGGCCGAAGTTGCTAAAGATAAGGCCGAAGTGGAGAGGACGAAGACCACGACTGATAAAACTGTCGTCGTGTACTTAAAGGATGCTGAAGCTATTCAATCAGAGCTAAGGGAGGCCTTTGACCGTGAAAAATAGAGTAACGATTTGGCCAAGTGCCAATCTCGGAGAGAGACACTCAAAGAAATCCATGCCCGAGGGTTCGACCTCACTGAAGAGATAGCCTAAGCAAAGGCGCCGGAAATCGATGCTAGGTTTCTCATCACTTCCGATGATGAAGTTGTTGTTAGTGGTTTTGAGAGCGGGGGAGATAAATATGGAGTCCCCGAGAAGGAGGTTCCTGAAGATGCGGCTATTAAAGATGTGGCTAACGAAGGTGCAACTACCGTGAATACAACTCCCAAGGATGTGGTTCCCGAGGGTGAATCTCCCAAAGTAGATTAGGTTCTTTTTGTTCTTGTTTTTTATATAAGTCCCTTAATGGGCATTGTAAATACCTTATATAAATATAAAGAATTTCCTTTGCTTCATCTCCGATTTATATTGGATTCTGCTTTGCCTTCATTTGTGAAATTTTTTGAAGTTATAACTCTTCTTCTTCTTGCCCTTCCTAAGCTGAGGGTCTATTGAAAACAGCCTCTCTACCTGCATTAGGTAGGGGTAAGGTCTGCGTACAGAATACCCTCCCCAAACCCCACTTGTTGGGATCAAACTAGGTTTTTTGTTGTTGTTGTTGTTTGAAGTTATAACTCTAATGATCAAGGGGACACTGGCTTAGATTCATAAAATAATAAACCCTTAGATTTTTTAGTAATCAATGGGCGATCTTTGAACTTATAATAGAATACCTCTTAAGGTTTTTGTTAATTATCGAGTTTTGCTTAAGTCGATTTGATGCGAGCTCGGGATGATGGGATTCTTGATTCCGAGTTGAGTGAGATTAAGGTCTCGAACTTTGCATGCTTCGCCCCTTAGACTCTTTTATATTGGCCCTTAGTCTCTTTTAGGTCGGCCCTTAGGCTCTTTAAGTTGGGCCAATTCGACCTCTGAGATGGCTATATTTTTTCCCTATTTTTGGCTAAAAGACTTAGTGAATTTTTTTATGCCTTAGCATGTGTTTTTGTATTCGTTGGGTTTTTCGAAGGTTCAATCGATCTGAACCCCATTTGTAATTCAAATCTGTTGTGATAATTTTAATACCTCTAGAAGATTTTTCGAAGGCTGGTGTTATCGAAGCCTTTAAATTATTCGAGGGGCTGATTTTATCGAAGCCCTTTTTTGATTTGCTTTTGCCAAGGGTAGCCTAGTTTAACCGATTTTTCAAAGTATTTAAAGGCATTTAATTTGTGGCAAAAATCTTCGAGCTGTGTTATTTTGGCTGTAGCCTTTTATTTGACCGTATTGTGTTTAATATGTTTGTAGCCTTAGGGTATGTCTCTTGGACTTGTTTCCCGATAACCTTTCAAACTTTTTCGAAAGGTTAGTCCCCAAGTATGATAGCCTTAGCCTTTATGTCGAGTGGATGCCTCTTTGAGGTCTTATCAATTCGAGTTTGGATGACTCTAATATATTAACTATCGATGACATCCCCGAGTATTCGAGGTGTATTCGTGATTTGGCCCTTGACCTGTTTCTTGCAAGATTACAAGTATGATGTTCGTATAGTAGCAAATGGGACACAAAGTGTTTTAATATAGAAAGAACGCTTCTTTGAATAATTGATACATGCGTACATGTTTTGCCGTCGGGGATTGACTATTCTACATGGGCACTGTTCATCTGACTATTTGGTCCATCACAAAGTTTTCGTATCGAGACCCTTTTGACTTGAAGCATTTTCCTCGAAAATATCATCTCCAAGGGTGATGCCCCCTGTCACACCTCCTTTTTTACACACCACCCCGGAAGGATGGTGTATAAGGGAGTTTTTCCAATTTAAGTGACATTATTCGAAATGAGATTATTTGTTTCAATTTTTGTTTAGAGTCGCCACTTGGGATAGTTTATTTGGTGTCCCAAGTCACCGGTTTATTTTAAATCCCAAATCGAGGAAATTCGACTTTCCTTTTGAAGTCTCCGAACCAGAAATTCTTGAGTAAGGAATTCTGTCAACCCGGGGGAAGGTGTTAGGTACCCCCGGATTTCGTGGTTCTAGCATGGTAGCTTAAACTATCATAATTGGCATATTACCTGACTTTAATACATGTTTCAACCTATAGTGCAATTTTAAATTATTTATCGCTTTTATTTAATTTTAAGGAAAATTGCAACGTTATTAAAATATGTCTCGAACCACGTCACATAAATGCACCCGTGATTTTTGACCTATTTCAACATCGTTGAGATTTGGATTTAGGTCACATAAATGTGCACCCGAATTTAGAAAAATAGATTATTAAAATACGCGCCTAAAGCGGCTAACGTGTTGATAACTTTGCGGGAGGCCATGAAAATTCGCTAAATGGCACGTCCCGGATCCTAAGTATTTTAATAGAAGTAATTAAAGAGTGCCATGCAATTTATGATTTTTATTTGGCGTGGCGCACCTCAATTTTATTTTTAAAGGATATTTGACTAAAACTTGAAGGGCCATGGTCTATTGTCATCTAATTAAACACTTAAATCAAATTATTTAAGGAAGTCTAATTAATTAACTAACCTAGACAGATATATGATCCTTAATGGCAAAAAGATGACAATCCAATTTGAAACAAAAGCCCTTCACTACATTAGGTCCAATTACTAGCAGACGAGAAATGGATTAATGGTCCAACTTTGGGCTTGGCGCGAATGGATCAAGGATCCGTTTAACAACTAGACACAACCCAACTTAGATGCAGCATTACAGTGTAAAAACGGGCTCCAACTGAAGCCAGGCCCAATGGTATTTTCATTAAGGCCATCATTAGAACTGGGCCCTTATTAGGCCTGGTTCTTGTGATCTAACTGACCCACACCCAAAATATAATAGCAGGCATTTAAACACATAAAACACGAAGGCTACTTAACAGACTTGCGTTATGACTTAAATCTTTTGACACAAATTGACTGAACAAAACTAATTCATTTTTAGCATATTCATCACCCATATTTGTTATGGCTAGGCGTAATGTACTAATTATTTAATAAATAATGCCAAGCACGACTAATGAAAGAACATATGAATTTGCATAATAATAGCTATTTTTTCATCACATTTGAAGGACTTAACACGTTATACAATACTTGAATCTCAATATGAACTTTACCAATGACAATAAAACCCACAGAGCCTGCAATTTGGAGTTTTGTTGAACCATGAATTCATTAATTGAATCACAGCTCTTCAAAAATACTCACGTTTCGCAGATACTCTAATTTGGAGTATAGAGACGAGTAAATCAAATAAACATGAATTCAAAAACTACCTACTTACAGGAAATTTAAACTACACTAGAGCTGGAATAATAGAGCAGAATCCAGGCAATTCATGATTTTAACAGTCCAATTATTACAAATATTAGAAAGTCCAAACCATGTAACTCTCACACTCTAACGAAACCTAAATCTAGCACTTGAAGAAACATGCTTGCAAATGAATTAAGGATACACATAAATATGCTAAGGATCTAAACCAAAATAAAACAACATGAAGAAAATTAATAGGAGCAATTCATCATTTCTTCAAAACTTGGTCATAGATTTTCTGATTCAGTCTTCATACATTATTTTGAGGCCAAGGAAATACCTGAAAATTAGAATAGAATAAGAAAGGTGGAGGTCAGATAAGCAACAGCAAGGTGACAGAATTAATTCAAACCAAAACCAAGCAAATCCAACCCAAATTTTAGGCGGCAACCCAAAAATAAGACTCAATCGAGCAATGAACCCAGCTGAATTTAAAACCAGACTTTGATGAACCAATTTAAATCAACTCTTAACAGATGAATCCCACATAATTTAAGAACTTGGAAGTGAATTAGAACTACTGAACAACTTGATGAAATAGTAGCTTTTGCTGGATTTCCCAGCTATTTTTTGTGTTGATTTTCAAGATTTTTTGTTTTAGCTATAAGATCTAAAACCTATGAACTTCAGCTCCCAAATTCTGCAGGCTTTCTAATTTTTGGCTCTCAAAATCTTAGGCTCTAAAAGATTCTCTCTAAAACTCTCTCAAAACCTCCATATCTGAAAAACTCCTTCAAAAACTGACTTGCTAGGCAAGGGACAATGTCTTTTATAGGCAAACTAGTAGGGCACCTTTCAGATTTATTTTTAACCCTTAAGTCCTTCTTAATTTCAGTTTTTTTTGCTTAAAAGTCCTTAGGGTACTGACCTATTTTCCAAGTTATACTACTCAACTTCTGAAATTCAAATTGGAACCTCAATCTAGAAGGTTCTAGGGGGTTCTATTTTATGTTACAACAATATTCTTTAATTTAAACTACCCAACATACCCTTAAGACCCCTAAAAATTACCTAAGTCTACCAAACAGGGGATTGGGCCAAGTGACCCAATTCAAATGGACCAACTGATTTAAGGGATTAATTCAAACAATGCCCAAATCCATAGTTTGAAGGACTGATCAAAGATTCTTAAACAAAAAGGGCAAAGGGAACTAAAATTAAACTACGAGGAAACATCTAAAACTAACTGATTTTAATCAATATGGAACCTAAAACTAATTTTGTTATTAACCTAATGTTGACATGAAAACAGTAGAGGCACGCACAATAAGAAAATATATGAGGCTGAATCAAATATAGAAATAAAGGAAAAATTAAGAACGAACAAACAATGAAAGAAAAAAAATGCAAAGAGCTGAATCCTACAAATTAACACTAATCGAGAACAAACAATCAAAGAATATAAAATAACAGAAAATATATGAAATAAAAATGAGATGAAAGAAAAAGAAATACCTAGAACAACCAAACGGGAGAAGGGCTTGAACGACTTCAATATTCTTTGATTTGGGGCGAAAAGGAGTGTTAGTCAATTTGTTCTTGCAAGAACAAATGTCTAACACTCATTTTGGCCCTAAACCAAACTCGAACGCTCAAAGAGTAACGGAGTCAGACCTTTAAAGGAAGGATCGAAGGGGGATAGAAGTCTAGAGTTCTTGTTTTAAGATCCAAAATTAATGAGATGGGGAGAAGATTCAGGGGAAAATGGTTGTGATTTAGTGTTTACAGGGCTATGAGGATTATGTGATGAGGTTTTAGGGCTGAGCAGAGGCGGCACCGCCACCGAATAACTGTGGCGGCGCTAGGGTTCATAACGTCCAACCAATATTCGAAGAGTTCGGGTAGGTTTTGAGGGAAAATGATGGTGGATTTGAGATAAGAAGGCCAAGACGAGTTTGTGGTGTTAATTTGGTCGAGATCGGAGACTCGCCGCCGCCGTGGGCGATTTCCGGCGATGGGAGATGGCGGCTCAGGGAGGGGTGTCTCTAGGGTTTGAGATATGGTGAGAAGGGGGTAGGGGTGGGTTTGGACATATATATATTAAAGCACCCCGGCTTCAGGACCGTCCGATCAAGGAACCTCGACGGTTCTGATTGAATGTTACTGAAACGGGGTCGTTTGGGGGTAAAGGGGGAGTCTGGTCCGGGTTCAATCGGGTTTTGGGCTGGGTTTCACGGGTTCAAAGGTTTTTTTAAGCTTGGGTTGGTGATTAATTCACATAGCTGGCCCAAAAACAACTTTTCTCTTTCTTTTTTTTAATTTCCTTTTCATTTAATTTCTTTTTGTATATTTTTCCTTTTTCTTTTAAAAATAAAAAAACCTGAATTAAAATCCTAAGGACCTAGTTAAACTAATTAACCCTAAATGATGATTACTACAATTAATTGAGATAAATTAAAAGAAACTAACAAAATTCAAAGCTAAAAGTCAATTTTTTTTATGATTTTTATATTTTTGTAAAACGCTAATTACTAATTAGTCTAAAAAAATATAAAATTAAATCCTAAATGCAAATGCAATATTTTTGTATTTTTATGAATTATATAAAACTAAACATACATACAAAAATAAAAACACACAAAATTACGTAATTAAATCCTAAAAATTAAATAGTTTAAAAAGAAATCCTAAATCTAAGGAGTCTGTAGGAGTAGTTCATGCGAGGCAAAAATCACGTGCTCACAGCTGCCCCTCTTTGCTCGGAGGCACGAAGGGTTTTCGGGCAAATATAAATGAGCAATTATGAGAGATTTTTGCCCGCTTGGCACTCCATGAGAAGCATTTTTGAAAAATGTCTGACCGACCGAACCTTGCTTCAGAGGTTGCCTACATATCCTTGACTATAAAGGAATCAGGTCAGTGTAGTTCTGGAAGTTTTGGTAGCTGGGACTACCATGAACTATAATTTCACTATTATTGCTACTGATACTGCTTGCTGACCTCCTTATTACACCAAAAGGAAAATCAAAGCTACGAGTTACAAGATTCCTATCTATAAATCTCTTGAAGCTTGATCTTGAGTCTTAACTGATCTTGGTGTGGACTCCGTTCTGAATCTTGACTCTCGCAAGATGTAGGTGCTGGTTCTTTCTTCATCATTTGGATCAAAGCGGGACAGGTGAAGTTTGTAACTTCAATTAAATTTTGAGCAGTCCGCGTCTTTGTCTGCTTCAACATTTTGAATTCACTTATTTTTGTTCTTTTTCTTCTTTTCTTTATATTGGATTGAGACTCATTCTTTCAGCTACCTCGAATCCTGTGCCTCGATGTCAAACCTGCTTAGACACCAAAACAAACAAACAAATGAAATTTTTCTGCCCAAGTTTTCACTAGGAAAATTTTGTGAGTTATTTGTGACAAAAGTCTGAACTTTTTTTTTTTTGAATAAAACAAGAATTGTGTTTGTCTAGGATGGAACAAATTAAGGAATGGAGCCCTATATCTGAAATGTCAACTCAGGGATGGGAGCCCTATTGTTGGTGCAAAAACGACTAGGGAATGGAGGCCCTATGTTTAAAGGCGCAACTCATGGATTGGAACCCTAATGTTGGCAGAAGGTAAAAAGCTCAACTCAGGGATTGGAGCTCTAATGTCGGCAAAGGATGAATAGGGAATGGAGGCCCTATGTCTAAAAGGCACAACTTAGGGATTGAAGCCCTAATATTGGCAAAAGGTAAAAGCTCAACTCAGGGATTGGAGCCCTAATGTCGGTAAAGGGTGATTAGGGAATGGAGGCCTTATGTCTAAAAGGCGCAACTCAGGGATTGGATCCCTAATGTTGGCTAAAGGTAAAAAGCTCAACTCAAGGATTGGAGCCCTAATGTTGGCAAAGGCGACTAGGGAATGGAGGCCCTATGTCTAAAAGGCTCAACTCAGGGATTGGGCCCTAATGTTGGCAAAAAAAGTAACGGGTTGATATTGGGATTCTAAACTATCCTCTTTTGGGGATTTTCTTCATTTATTATCTCTTTATATTTTCTTTTTTTCATTTTTGATAAGATGCACGAAAGAACTTGGAGGAAACTTCCCCTTTGGATTGATTATTTGCTGCAAAGTTATTTCAGCACTTGCACGTTTCTTTTTCTTTTGGCTGCACCTGCTTCTTGCACGGTTGCTTGTATTGCACCTGTTCCAATTTTTAAACAAAGAACAATTGTTAGTTTGAAACGGTGATTGGTTTTGTGGCCTTGATCGTCTCAATTGCTTGATCCCGGCCCAACTGCTTGCTGGTTTTGAAGATTAATCTCTCTTTCAAACCGAAGGGCTCAACTTTCAAGATTTCATGACAACTCGCCCGCGTGGGGCTCTGATCTTTTCACTTTATTCTACTCTTTTGTCTTTGACTTTCTTTCCTTTTCAATAATTTTGCTTTGAAAGCATCAACAATCATGGCCAGTCGGGATTGGATTGGTGCACCCGCTGAGGCTGGGTACTTTTTTTTAACTTTGTTAGGCAGAGCCTTATAAAACAAGTCTTGCCACCTTTTCTTTGTATTAGTTTCGGAAACAAAGTCAGACCAAAAGGGATTCAAGGAAGAAGTAAACAAAAGGCAAGAAAATGAATTTAAGGAGAAACATCCCTTTCGAGGAGAAAAGAAGGACTTATCTGGGGTGCATGCAGGCTTCAAATAGACATGACATGCTTCTTGGACTGGATGCCTGACCCGCGCGAACTTTCCCAACTTCTCATAAACTCATTGACCCATGTTTCAGAACCAGGGAACCCTGCCAGGACTCTTTCAATAGTGGGAGATGTCTTATGTTCGGTCGATGGCGCCCTTTGCGGGTTTTCACCAATCGACCTCTCTCATTTCTCTTCTCACCGTCGCCCGATAGTGTTCTTTACGAGTTTTCACTAAACGGACTCTCTCATTTTCAATTTCTCTACTCACCGTCTACTTATGGTGCCCGTAGATTTTCACTGATAAGACTCTCTCATTTTATTTCTCTCAGTTTGATTGCATCAGATTCCAACAATGATGTTTTTCAATTCCCACGCCTTTGCCAATTGATCGGAAAGACTTGGAAAAGGTTTTTGGGTAAACAGAATCTTGGATGGAATTACAACTTTGGAACAGTTTTGGTGGGCTCATTGCCAAGCCATTATATCATCTGCCCCAGTTTCACTTTTTGGGAAAATTGAGATTTTTGTTTTGGTGTGACTGAACCCTAGAGAGAGGATGCCTACGTATCCTTTCGGAATCAAGTCGGACGTAGTTCAGGAAGTTTTGTTTTTTGTTGTTTTTTTCTTTTCTGTTTTTGTTTTGTTTTCTTTTCTCTTTTTTTTCCATCATTTTTCATTTTTTTTTTCAAGAGTACTTTCGGTTTCCAAAGAAGGTAATCAAGGAAGGGTAACAATCTCAAAGGGTTTGCGAAAGATTGATAGTGTTTGGATAGCGGGAATGAAAGCCTTCGTCATCTCAATTGAACAAAGTCATCACCGCAGAAAGCCTAGATATAGTACCTTTTTACTGCATCCGCATTCACAGCTGCTTTGGGATCATTTCCTTCGATATCACCCAAATATAATGCTCATATTGGCAATATCTTTCTGATGATGTATGAACCCTTCCAATTAGGAGAAAATTTTCCTTTTGCTTCCTAGTGATGAGGAAGAATACGGCTTAACACAAGTTGTCCCACTTCAAAATTCCTAGGCCGCACTTTCTTGTTATAAGCGCGGGCAATTCTTCATTGGTACAACTACCCGTGACAAACCGCAACCATTCGCTTTTCTTCAATTAAGGTCAACTGTTCTAGATAAGTCTTGACCCACTCACTGTCCTCAATCTCTGCTTCAACGATGATCCGGAGAGAAGGAGTTTCCATATCTGCAGGTATTACAGCCTCAGTTCCATAGACCAAAAGGTATTGGGTTGCTCCTACAGATGTGCGCACTATGGTGCAATATCCCAGTAATGCAAAAGGCAACTTTTCATGCCATTGCCTGGAGCTCTGAATCATCTTTCTCAAAATCATCTTGATATTCTTGTTTGTTGCTTCAACAACACCATTGGCTTTGGGCCGGTAGGGAGTGGAGTTTCTATGCGTTATTTTGAATTGTTTGCATACTTCTTCCATCAAATGACTATTCAGGTTTGCAGCATTATCTGTGATGATAGTTGCAGGAATGCTAAAACGACAGATAATATTAGAGTGCACAAAATCTACCACAACTTTCTTGGTGATTGATTTGAGAGTGATGGCTTCAACCCACTTCGTGAAGTAATCAATGGCAACCAGTATGAATCTATGTCTATTTGAGGCTTTCGGCTCAATCGGCCCAATGACGTCCATGCCCCAAGCAACAAATGGCTAATGTGCTGACATGGGATGTAGTTTTGTGTGAGGCGGATGAATCAAATCACCGTGCACCTGACACTGATGGCACTTCCGGACAAAACTGAAGCAGTTCTTTTCCATGGTTATCCAGTAATACCCTGCTTGAAGGATTTCCTTTGCCAAAATATACCCGTTCATGTGAGGTCCACACACTCCTGTGTGTACTTCATGCATGATCCTTCCGGCCTCTTCGGCGTCAATACATCTTAAAAAATTGAGATCCGGGGTCCTCTTGTACAAGACATCACCACTTAAGAATAAACCACTTGCATGTCGTCTAATGGTTCTCTTTTGGTCTCCACTAGCTTGCTCGGGGTATTCTTGCATTTTTAGAAACTTTTTGATGTCATGGTACCATGGCTGGGTGTTTGGTTCTACCTTAATTGTATGACAATAACCATGCCTTTCCTTGATTTAAATCTCCAAGGGATCAATGTGGGCATTGCCTGGGTAAGGCAACATCGAGGCCAGAGTGGCGAGTGCATCAACTAGTTCATTGTGACACCGAGGTATATACCTAAACTCTATCGACTTGAACCGCTTGCTGAGATCTTCCACATATTGCTGATAGGGAATAAGCTTAACATCTCGGGTTTCCCATTCTCCCTTGGCTTGCCGGATAATCAGATCTGAGTCTCCCATAATCAATAACTCTTTGATGTCTTGGTCAAGAGCCATATTCATACCCATGATGCAGGCTTTATACTCAGCAATATTGTTTGTGCAGAAAAACCGAAGCCTAGCTGTGGCCAGATAGTGCTGACCAGTAGGTAAGATAAAAATTGCCCCAATTCCCACGCCTTTTGCATTTACCGCTCCATCAAAAAACATTTTCCAAGCATGGGTGTCTTCAGATATTGCTTCTATTGAATTTACCTCTTCATCTGGGAAGTAAGTGCTCAATAGTTGGTATTCATCATCAACCGGGTTTTCAGCCAAATGATCTGCCAATGTCTGAGCTTTCATTGTCGTGCGAGTGACATAGACTATGTCAAATTTCGTGAGCAAAATCTGCCATTTTGCTAATCTCCCTGTAGGCATCGGTTTCTGGAATATGTATTTCAAAGGATCCAACCTGGTGATGAGGTAGGTGGTGTAGGCTTGCAGATAATGTCTCAGCTTCTGAGCGACCCAAGTCAAAGCACAACAGGTTCTCTCCAACAGAGTATACTTAGCTTTATTGCTGGTAAACTTCTTGCTCAAGTAGTAGATTGCTTGTTCTTTCTTCCCAGTTACATCGTGTTGCCCAAGGACACAACCGAAAGAATTTTCCAAAATCAGATACAAGAAAAGAGGCCTCCATGTCTCTGGTGGGACCAAGACTGGCAGATTTGACAGATATTCCTTGATCTTATCAAAAGCTTCTTGACATTCATCCGTCCACTTGACTGCTGCATCTTTCTTCAGTAATTTGAATATAGGCTCACATGTGGATGTCAACTGAGCAATGAACTGTCTGATATAGTTTAATCTGCCCAACAAACTCATCACATCTTTCTTAGTTCTCGGAGGAAGCAAATCCCGGATAGACTTTATTTTTGTTGGATCTAACTCGATACCCCTCCGACTGACTATAAATCCCAAACGTTTGCCCGATGGGACTCCAAATGCACATTTGGCTGGGTTTAGCTTCAAATCATACTTGCGCAACCGCTCGAAGAATTTTCTCAAATCTCGAACATGGTTATCCTGTGTTTTGGACTTGATGATTACATCGTCCACATATACCTCTATCTCTTGATGCATCATATCATGGAAAATGGCGGTCATGGCTCTCATATAGTTTGCCCCAGCATTCTTCAAACCAAACGGCATGACTCTGTAGCAATATGTACCCCAGGGTGTGGTAAAGGTTATCTTTTCGACATCTTCTTCATCCATCAACACCTGGTGATATCCTACGTAATAATCCACGAAGGACTGTATCTCATGTTTGGCACAGTTATCAACAAGGATGTGGATGTTGGGCAAAGGAAAATTGTCTTTGGGACTTGCCTTGTTCAAATCTCTATAATCCACACACACCCGGGTCTTCCCGTATTTATTTGGAACTGGAACTACATTAGCCAACCATGTAGTGTACCAGACCACTCGGATTACCCCTGCTTTTAACTGTTTCGTGATTTCTTCCTTGATCTTATCACTGATGTCAATTTTAAACTTCCTTTGCTTTTGTTGGATCGGAGGGTAGTCGGGGTAAGTTGGCAACTTATGAACCACCAGATCAAAAATTAGCCCTGGCATGTCATCGTACGACCAAGCGAACACATCTCTGAACTCAAACAGGAGTTGGATTATTGCATCTCGGGTTTTCTCGTCCGTGTGAATGCTTATCTTGGTTTCTCGAATTTCTTCAGAAGGTCCCAAATTAACCGGCTCAGTATCATTCAAGTTTGGCTTAGGTTTATTCTCAAATTGTTCCAATTCTTTATTTATTTCCCTAAAAGCCTCTTCTTAATCATATTCCGGTTCTTGGTTCATTATTTCACAATTAGACAGCATGTTTGTATTTGGGCATGAAGTCCGCAAGCATGTCATGTTATTTAAGGCCTCATTATTAGAATTGAAAGAAAAAATAAAAGAGGAAAATAGCCAAAATCAGAAATAATAAAGAAAGATGAATGATGAACGATGAAATATTGATTTCATTTCTTGGAATTTGAATATAACAGGGTTTACATTTGGAAATTAAAAAGACAAGAAACTAAAGAAAACACCCGAGTTACACCCTGGAATAAATCGCGATGCAGAAAAAGTGGCAGGACAGGTCTACCGGGACTCCCACCTGATTGGGAATGGCGTAGCCTTCGAATTCTGCAGCTTGGCATTTGGTCCCATATACAACACCTCAGCGGTGCTTGTGCCCTCTTCCGGCTGAACCATATGGGTTTCACAGAGTATCTTCCTCATTGCCCCACATACTTCTTCAATCTCTTCGGACGTAAGGGCCTCATCATCCTCTTCTTCGTTGTACTTTGGCTTGACAAAGGTTTCATACAAATGTGGCAGTGGTTGAGGCAAAACCCATCCCTCATTCTTTCTCTCATCTGTTCACTTTATATCATCTGGGGTAGGCAGGAAACCTATCCTGAAGAATTTCTCAGTTGTAGGCAGGGTAACTAGTTCATCTATTCCTTGTAGAGATTTGCCAAGTCCCTTCCCTGGTTTGAAACCATGTCTGATCATTTCTTTGGCCACCATAATCGAGGCATTGGATAGGAAGGGTTGGGGGCAAGGGTTTCCTTCTTCATGCATGCTTGGTAGACTATGTGCTCACTGCCTTCCCTCGCTTTAAGACATGGGACAGATGGGTCCTGATAGATTGATTGTTCATCCTCTTCATGGACTACGATCTCCTGATCCTCATGTTTGAATTTCACCATTTGATGGAGAGTGGAGGGTACAACCTCTGCTGCGTGGATCCAAGGTCTTCCCAAAAGAAAATTATAGGACGTGTCCATGTCTAGTACTTGGAAGGTCACCTCAAAGTCCATCGGGCCAATGGTCATAATTAGGTCAATTTATCAAATTGTGTCTCTTCTGATACCATTGAAAGCTCGCACACAGACATTGTTGGGACGAATCCTTTCAATCCCGATTTCCATACGCTGCAGTGTAGAGAGTGGGCAAATGTCTACCCCAGAACCTCCGTTTACCATGACCCTCTTCACGTAATACCCTTCACATTTGACAGTTAAGTGCAAGGCTTTGTTGTGAGAGGCCCCTTCTGGAGGCAAATCATTTTTTCTGAATGAAATCTGATTGATGGCGAAAAATCTTTCCGCCATTCTTTCTAGCTGTTCCACCGAAGTTTTAGCTGGCATGTATGCTTCATTGAGGGTCTTCATTAAAACCTTCTGGTGTTTGGGGGATTTAATCAACAATTATAGCAAGGATACTTGTTCAAGAAACTTCCGAAGTTGATCAACTACTTCATAGTCTGCCATCTTCATTTTCTGAAAGAAAGCTTCTGCCTCTTCGGAACTTATAGGTTTCTTAGATGGGAAACGCTTTCTGGTGCCGTTGTTCACTTCTTCCACGTTGGAGTACTTCTCAACAAGGTGATTTCTTGCAGCGCCCCCGAGATCTCTTTGCCCTTATACGTAACCACTATTTTATGGTAATTCCATGGCACCGCGGCAGGATCTGTCATAGGCTTCTGTGGCGTGCGTCCAATAACTCTGGGATCGTTTAGCCTTGATGGCTTAATTGTCCCCCGCACCACATAAGCTCCCTTGGGTACGTACATCTGGGCTCCTTTTCTCAGTTCAAATCTTTTTGGAGGGCTCAAAGTCAACTGCTTTTCTTTACTGCCTCGTGGGACATAGAGAACACCATCTTTGGGAGGCATTGCCCCTGTTCCTGCTTCAACTTTCATTTCTGGTTTTGAATGGGTGGCTTTGGTCTTATTTTCCCCTTTATCTTGCTTCGGGGCAATTTTTGGCTTTCTCTCCGCATCAGTATTGGCAATTATGGCCTTTAGTGCCGGATCAAATTCCCTATCTTCACAGATCATTCCAATTACTGGCCCATTGTTGTGGGCTGACAGTGGGTTATTCGTCACATTGGGGACATCCTCATCCCTTAGCACTATCATTCCTTGCTCTATCAAGTTCTCCATTACTCTTTTCAAGGTCCAACAATCATCTGTATCGTGCCCTTCTGCTCCTAAATGATAAGCACACCTGACACCGACTCTGTAAGCAGGCGATGCTGGGTTTTGCCTTGTTTGAGGAACTGGTTATAGAAAACCCATTTGGACAAGCTTTGGAAATAGGTTGGAGTAGGATTCACCGATTGGCATAAAATTTTGCCTCCTGGGTAGCTCATGGGGTGGAAAATTATTCTGTGGAGGACGGGGATTGTAGTGGCTTTGGTGAGGAAGCTGGTTTCTTGGAAATGGAGCTTGGTTTCTGTGGTCCTGTTGCTGTGGCTGGACAAAAGGTTGAGCATTCATGACCGCATACGACTGAGGAGCATAGGCCATGTCCTGATGGGGGTAATAATGCTAAGGGGTTCTTTCTGGGAACATAGATCTAGGAGTGCAGTGTCTTCTTGCACCCGAGGCTGCCATGGATGTTTCTTCTTTCTTCTTACCCTTTGCCACTCCTCCAGACCCGCCTTGAATGGCTTGGAAGGTTGCTCTAATAGCGGACTAGCTCACAATTCTACCCATTTTCAATCCATTTTCCACCATTTCACCAATTTTAATAGCTTCTGCGAATGGTTTACCCATAGTTGACATCATATTTTGGAAATAATCAGCTTCCTCAGCTTGAAGGAACACCGTGACCATTTCAACCTCTTCCATTGAAGGTTTTACCCTTGATGCCTGCTCATGCCATTTGATTGCATATTCCCGAAAGCTCTCCGAGGACTTCTTTTTTATATTTGCCAAGGAATTCCTATCTGGAGCAATGTCTATATTGTACTGGAACTATCTGACAAAGTCTCTAGCAAGGTCGTCCCAAATGTGCCAGCGAGAGATATCCTGATCCATGTACCATTCGGAGGCGATACCCACCAGACTTTCCCCAAAGTAAGCCATGAGTAATTCTTCTTTTCCTCCAGCTCCTCGCAACTGATTATAGTATTTTTTAAGATGAGCAATAGGATCACTGTGCCTATCATATTTTTCGAACTTCAGAGTCTTGAATCCCATAGGCAAATGCACATGAGGGAACGTGCATAGATAAGTATATGACACACTCTTCTGCCTACTCAGACCCTGTATGTTTTTTAGGCTCTGCTCCAGGCTTCTCATCCTTTTTGCCATTTCTTTCTATTCGAGAGCTTTGGGAGTCTTTTCTTATCCTGTTGTGAACTCAAATGGAGGTGACTGAGGATAAGTATAGGTGGGGTACTAAGGAGGCTCCACTTGGAAAATAGGATTTTGGAGTGTAAAGGCTGAAGTATCAAAAGTGGGTCTTGGCAGTACGGGTTGTGTTGTGGCTGAGCATGGGGGGCGGTAAAGATATTGGAGGCTGCTCCAGACATGAACACCTGGGGGCGAACCTCAAAAGGTGTTCCCATGAAATGAGCCGATATGGTGGCTGTCCCAGTGGGGTGTTTGGATGACTGATGGGAATATTGGAGGTACGCCCTGATCTAGAAGACAATTCGGGGAATTCGGGAATAGCACTTGGCGGCTCCTTTCCATTTGCCCACGCATCCCACATTTCCATGACCCGGAGACGTAAGATCCTGTTTTCCTCAGCCGCTGCAGACCCTGAGGCCGGGATGCCCGAGATTGGGCTATCCTCTAGGATGGGGATTGCTGGCAAGGTCATTTCCGAAGACATTTCTATGCTCCCCTTTGATCTGGTGAAGTAAGGATGTGAGGCCAGTTTACCACGAAAAACCAACCATCGTTTCTATAAAACCTGGACTAGATGTGACAGCAGCAAATGGTTAGTTTGAGACAAATAACAGATATGTAATCGCACGTTGGGGTGTGATGCACCTATACAGTTAAATAGGTTTCTACATGTTTTTCAATTGTTGCATGTGTCATCCCGGCTTTTCCTTATTCTTTCCCATTTTCTTCCTTTGATTTCCACTCTCTTTTCCCTGCTTTTTCTTTCCTTTTCCCCTTTTCCTCATTTTTCTTTTCTCTCCCTCTTTTCTTTTCTTTCATTATTGCCTTTGCTTTTTGCCATGGTTTCTTTCTCTTGGTTTTCTTATTTTCTCTCTCTTGTTCCTTTTCCTCTCTTGTTTTTTCTTTTATTTTCTTTCCTCCTTTTTTTTCTTTTCTCTTAGGGATACGGTCGAATCATATGGAGATTGCCTACGTATCATGACCCCGCATGAATCAGACCAAGCGTAGTTCTTGAAAAACAAATGCAAAAATAAGGAAACAATTTTTAGGGATTTTCAATTTTCATTAATAAAACTTCTATTACAAAGATGTTAAACTATTTGTTTTCTTAGAAAGAAGAAACTACAAACAGACTCAAAACAACCAAAATACAGACTCAATGATTGAAACATCAGGAATACATTAAAGCCTCAAATACTGGGGCTCGCGGGGCATCATTCGGCCTCGCCATGGGCCTATGTGCAAGACCCTTTTGCAGTCGCTCCAGATCACTCATAACTTGACGGACAAAAATCATCACCATAGCAAAGAAGGTGGTACGATTCATGCTCTCGCAAGCTTGGCATTTCATTGCAATATAGTCAGCGGTGGCCCTAATCCTCTCTCTAATTCTGCCCTTTTCCTGAAGTAGTCGCCCTATCTGCTGGTTCCGGGCTTCCAACACTTGAGAGTCATGAAAGTGGTGATCTTGTAATTGTTGTATTTCTCTCTCCACTTTAGCCATTAGCCTATAGCAATGTTCCCTTTCAGCCTTGAAATCTTTAACCTACTGGGCTGCCTCATCCTCAAGGGTAGTCCCTTTTCTTCTCAGGCTAGTGATGGTCCCTTCATAGTTTCTCTTCATTTGCTGCACAAATTGTGCCCGTTCTTCTGCTTTTTTTGCCCACTGCGCCCGGATTTTTGCTATATTATCTTCAGATTTTCCAGGTCTTATTGGCACTCGAGGACTTTCTTTTTTAGTCTGCTTATAAGCCTTTCATCAGCCCGACTTCTTTCTGAGTTGCTGACAGCTATTTTCATCTTTCGGATCTGAGCCTTAAGAGCCTCATTTTCCTGGGTCAATTTCTTATTTTCACCCTCATCGGCTGCGGCTTGCAAGTTGTTTTCAAACTGAAGGTCCCAGACCTGCTTTTCCAACTCTCTTATTCTGGCCCTGTATTCATTCTCCTTGGCTAACCAGGCCCACTGTTCTTGTAAGGACTCAACAAAATCCTGGAGGTAAGGTCTTTTGGCCGGCCTCCCAAATGCAATTTCCCTTTTATACCAAGCATGATACCCAGGTGAAACTTCTCCTTTGGATCGATCCCGTACACAGGTATTTGCCGCCAAGTATTGACATTCACTCCAGATCTGGCAGACTGTTGCTTTAGGAAACTAGCCATCAGGACCAACCTCAACTACTTGGGTACTAAGATCTTCATCTTTTGGCACTATTTGCCACCTCCCGAGTTGTTTTAAAACCCGATACGGAGCATAAGGCTATATGCTCTTAAGACCCATCAAGAGGAAGTGAGGTCCAGTTGCTGGCATATATATGATCTCATCCACAGGTAACCATCCAAACGTCCACTCTATTTGACTGGCAGTGATAGACGGAAAGTATGATGTCCATTCTGCGACCCCTTTAGGCAAGCTGATCCCATCAATCCTCATATAAAATTCCTCTATGTAGGTTTTCTCCGTTGACCCATAGCTCATGAATTGAGGATGATGGCATAGGTGTTCGATCATCCACATTTGCAACAACAAATTGCACCCCTCAAAAAAGCTTCCTCCGGCGAGAGCACGGAAGATTTCAGCTATTATCATGGATGCGAGGGTGCTTTTAGCCTGGGTGAGTAAAGTGCTGACGACCCCCGCTATTTTTATGTTGATATTTCCATCTTTCCTCGGGAACACCAGAAGCCCCAAGAAGACCACCATAAAAGCAAAACGTCTATGTTCTTCCCATTTGTGGCGGTTTCCTTTGCTGTATATTTTGTTTTTCAGATTGTTGAACCCCCCTTTGTGGCCATATCTCTAGTATAGAAATTGTGTAGTACAAAAGCCAGTTGCCAAATCCGTGTTGTGGACCCCCTGCTTATCTTCAGCAAGTCTAAGAATCTGTGTACAGCTACGGTTCTCGGGGCAATCAAGTACTTGCGCCTTAAAGGAACCTCGGCATTCCCAATGTACCCGGCTATTTCTTCTAAGCTCGGGGTGATTTCAAAATCTGAAAAATGGAATACGTTGTGCGCAGGGTCCCAGCATGTGACCAATGCCCTTATGATGTCTCCCCGAGGCCTAATCTCCAACAAACCAGTAAGGCCTTTCAAATATTTTTTGACCTCGTCTTGCCCTTCTTTGCCTAGATCATTCCACCACATATGCAACTCCAAGGGGATTTTGTTCATAATTGAGAAAAGTTCATTTTGAATTGTGCTCGTCCTGCACATTTATTAAGGTGATTCAATAACTTATTTTGACCTAAAAAGGGAAAAATGACACCATTTTTTTTCTTTCTTAAAATTTCAAAGACAAAAACCCGGTTTTGCAGATACGACCTTTTAGCACTTCGGGGAAGAAGATTTTAAGGTTGTGCCTGCTAACCGTTGAAAAGGACCCAAGGTGGCTGTTTTTGCAAAATAGCCTTCCGGCGCCTTTTTGGGGACATTCGACTTATTTTTTAAACAAGAATGGCGTCACCTGACTTATTTGTGACAAAACTCAAATTTTTGTTGTTTTTGGGCTATTTTTGCAAAAAGGGCAGTTGGACCCGATGGGTATTGCCTACGACGTATCCCACATCCGGTGAGAATCAAACTGGCGTAGTTCGGGTAGATTTGACAAAACCAACTATTTTTGAAAAACTTTCTTTTTCTTTCATTTTCTAAAAAAATTCGGCAGAGTTTCGGTACCATTTGGGTATTTGGGTTTTCAAAATAGGTGACTAACTCACTCAACCCTAACACTATTAGTTTTTTCTTTTTCTCCTTTTTCCAATTTTCTCCCATTATTTACAAGCCGGTCGACATGCAGATCCGAAGCAAATAAATGCACAAATAGCAAATAGGATGCATCAGGATGATCTTTCCATTTCAGGTCACCTGTCCTAGACGGACCCAATCCCTGTGTTGAGTCCCCTAAGTTAAATGTATGTGATGCAAACAAGCGTTCCTACTAGGGATTCGGCATGAGGTTGAGTTATTCTAGGTTCAAAACCTGGGTATATGTTCTAGACTGTGTACCCAAGCGGACAACTCGAGTCGAGGAGGGGGCTACGTATCGGGAACCAAAAGGCCATCTGGCTTAGTAACTTATCCGAGCCTCTTTCTTATTTCAGGGTATGGCACTAACAGAATAGGGAGTCTCGACCAGTGAGCATATCCCCGAAGATAAGAAAAGAAAGGGTTTCGTAACAGTTTTATGTATACAATTCAGATAATATCAAAGCGGTAAAGCATTTAGCACATTAAGATGAAACATGTAGGAAAATCAGATAACAGATAAAGCCAAATATAATAGCTATTCTAAGCTAGAATTCTTGAACCCTGAACCGAAATTCTGGGTTCGTGTCCCCAGTAGAGTCCCCAGAGCTGTCACACCTCCATTTTTACACACCACCCCAGAAGGATAGTGTATAAGGGAGTTTTTCCAATTTAAGTGACATTATTCGAAATGAGATTAGTTATTTCAATTTTTGTTCAGAGTCGCCACTTGGGATAGTTTATTTGGTGTCCCAAGTCACAGGTTTATTTTAAATCCCAAATTGAGGAAATTCGACTTTCCTTTTGAAGTCTGCGGACCAGAAATTCTTGACTAAGGAATTCTGTTAACCCGGGGAAGGTGTTAGGCACCCCGTATTCCGTAGTTCTAGCATGGTCGCTTAAATTATCATAATTGGCATATTACCTGATTTTAATACATGTTTCAACCTATAGTGCAATTTTAAATTATTTACCGCTTTTATTTAATTTTAAGGAAAATTGCAACGTTATTAAAACATGCCTCGAAACACGTCACATAAATGCACCCGTGATTTTTGACATGTTTTAACATCGTTGAGATTTGAATTTGGGTCACATAAATGTGCACCCGAATTTAGGAAAATAGATTATTAAAATATGTGCCTAAAGAGGCTAACGTGTTGATAACTTTGCGGGAGGACATGAAAATTCGCTAAATGGCATGTCCCGAGTCCTAAGTATTTTAATAGAAGTGATTAAAGAGGAACACGTAATTTGTAATTTTTATTTGGCGCAGCACACCTCAATTTCATTTTTAAAGGATATTCGACTAAAGCTCGAGGGGCCATGGTCTATTGTCATCTAATTAAACACTTAAATTAAATTATTTAAGGAAGTCTAATTAATTAACTAATCTAGACAGATATATGATCCTTAATGGAAAAAAGATAACAGTCCAATTTGAAAGAAAAGCCCTTCACTACATTAGGTCCAATTACTAGCAGACGAGAAATGGATTAATGGTCCAACTTTGGGTTTGGCACGAATGGATCAAGGTTCCGTTTAACAACTAGACACGACTCAACTTAGATGCAGCATTACAGTGTAAAAACGAGCTCCAACTGAAGCCAGGCCCAATGGTATTTTCGTGAAGGCCATCATCAGAATTGGGCCCTTATTAGGCCTGGTTCTTGTGATCTAACTGACCCACACCCAAAACATAATAGCAGGCATTTAAACACATAAAACACGAAGGCTATTTAATAGACTTGGTTTATGACTTAAATCTTTTGACACAAATTGACTGAACAAAACTAATTCATTTTTAGCATATATCATGACCGAGATTTGTTATGGCTAGGCGTAATGCACTAATTATTTAATAAAAACTGCCAAGCACGGCTAATGAAAGAACATATGAATATGCATAATAATAATAGCCATTTTCTCATCACCTTTTAGGACTTAACACGTTATACAACACTTGAATCTCAATATGAACTTTACCAATGACAATAAAACCTACAGAGCTTGCAATTTGCAGTTTTGTTGAACCATGAATTCATTAATTGAATCTCAACTCTTCAAAAATACTCACGTCTCGCAGATACTCTGATTTGGAGTATAAAGACGAGTAAATAAAACAAACATGAATTCAAAAACTACCTATTAATTACAGGAAATTTAAACTACACTAGAACTGGAATAATAGAGCAGAATTCAGGCAATTTATGATTTTAACAGTCCAATTATTACAAATATTAGAAAGTCCAAACCATGTAACTCTCACACTCTAACCAAACCTAAATCCAGCACTTGAAAAACATGTTTGCAAATGAATTAAGGATACACATAAATATGCTAGACATTTAAACCAAAATAAAACAACATGAAGAAAATTAACGGGAGCAATTCATCATTTCTTCAAAACTTGGTCATAGATTTTCTGATTCAGTCTTCATACATTATTTTGAGGCCAAGGAAATACCTGAAAATTAGAATAGAATAAAAACGTTGGAGGTCAGCTAAGCAGCAGCAAGGTGACAGAATTAATTCCAACCAAAACCAAGCAAATCCAACCCAAATTTTAGGAGTAGGATGCAGCAACCCAATGTGACGACCCAAAGGGTTATCACTTGTTTTCTTACCCCTTCTGCGGTTCAGATGCCTTGAAAACCTCATTTTTAGTTGCCTCAATTTACGTGTACAGTCCGGGCGTGTAGCCGGGAAAGCCTAAATGTGAAATTCTATGAAAAATGCTAAAATTTGGTATTAAAATGAATAAGTTTGATTTTGGTCAATATTTTGAGCAAACATACCCAGACCCGTGATTTGACGGTCCCGTAGGGTCCGTAAAAAAATATGGGACTCGGGCGTATACCCAGAATCGAATTCCGAGGTCCCAAGCCCGAGAAAAGAATTTTTGAGTAAAATTGTTTTTCAGAAATTATTAAGGAAAATTAAAATGAAAAATTGATTAGAACGTATTGGTATCGAGCTCGTATTTTGGTTCCGGCATCCGGTACAGGTCTTATATGTGATTTAAGATATTTCTGTGAAGTTTGGTTGAAATCGGACGTCATTTGACGTGTTTCAGATTTGAATCTCTAAAATTGGAAGTTTATGAAGTTTGAAGAAAAATTAGTGATTTTGAGGTTTGATTCCTCGTTTCTGATGTTATTTTGGCGATTTGATCGCACGGTTAAGTTTGTAGGGTGTTGTTGAGTTAGTGTATGTGTTTGGTTAGGAGCCCCGAGGGCTCGGGAGTGTTTCGGAGGTGTTCCGGGATGGTTTTGAACTTAGAAAAGTTGCAGAAAAGTCTGCAACAGGTGCCCAGTTATTTCCTTCTTTGCGATCGCACCCTCTCTCCCGCGTTCGTGAAGCCTCATAATTTCCATCTTCGCATTTGCATCTTCCCAATCGCGAATGCGTAGCCTTGCAGCCTTCTTCATCACGTTCGCATGGGCCTTCACGCGTTCGCATAGAACAAATCCCTGGACCCCCAATTTTTCTCCTTCGCGTTCGCATCTTCCCAATTGCGAATGCGTAGCCCTGCCCAGTTAACCTTTGCGAACGTGGACCCCTTCCCGCGAACGCGAAGGGCAAATTTCGCCTAGTTATATTTAATTCCCAAAATGGTGTAGTCGTGGACCATTCACAAAAACACCCGAGTTTCATCTTCTCCAAGGTCCTTAGGCGTCCATTGAAGCCCCTTTTCTTCAAGACCACTTGGGTTAGTAAATTCCAACTTGTTTTCTTCATTTTCCATCATTAATTATTTAATTCCTAAGCTTAAATCATGTAGTTTAGGGTGGAAATTGGGGAAAATGGGTAGAGTTAGGGTTTTCTATATTTTCTTGATTTAGACCTTGTTTTGGGGTCGAAGTTGAAAACAAATTATATAGTCGAGCTCGTGGGTGAATGGGGGATTTGATTTTGGTCCGAACCTCATGTTTTGACCAAGCGGGTCCGGGGGCAATTTTGGAATTTTTGGGAAGAAAGCTTGGAAAATCTATAATTAGGCATTGGGTTTGATTTGTTTAGCACATATTGATACTATGGAAACATTATTGTATAGATTTGATCGAGTTGGAGCGGAATTCGAGAGGGAAAGCGGTCGTTGTGAATTGATTTGGCCGTAAAAGTTGAGGTAAGTGTTTGGTTTAACCCTAGCTTGAGGGAATAGGAGTTGAGTCTTGTTTGCTATTTGCTAATTGATCGAGTATGATGTATAAGCATGGTGACGAGTATCTATACATTGGTGGCTAGAATGACCGTGAGTCCTTAATTGCGGATAGTTGGCTGTTGTTATGCCTTCCATGTCTAATTGATGATTTCTATATGTGGTAAAGGCTTTGTGATAGAAATTGTGATCTTGGTACTTCGTGGAGCATTGGCTCGGTTTAGAAATGTAGATTGTGACGGTATATGAGATAAGAAATTCCTTGAAGCTTGGGCTCAAGTGATATCGTGGAGTAAGAAATGAAAGAAAGAGAAAGAGTTATTGGTTATTCCCTTGCCAGGATGTTTTGTTGATTTTGTTGGTTTTTCTCCCTTGCCGGGATATTGAGTTCATTGATGTTGTGCCCTTGCCGGGTTTTAATTGTTTGTTGTGTGTTCCCTTGCCGGGATTTTTAGTATTGTTTATTTACTCCTCTGCCCCCTTATTTGTGATTGTTGTTTGGATGAGGCACAATGACAAATGTGGATCGAGTTCCACGCTGCAACAATACTAAATGATATGGGTCGGGTTGCACGCTGCAACAATACTAAATGATATAGGTCGGGTCGCACGCTGCAACAGAGATATTTGAGGGTCGGGTTGCACGCCGTAACAATACTAAATGATACGGGTCGGGTTGGGTTGCACGCCGCAACAGAAATATTTGAGGGTCGGGTTGTACGCCGCAATAATACAATGATGATATGGAACGGGTTGCACGCCGCGACAATGATATATACATGGATCGGGTTGCACGCCGCAACAGTGTTGCTATACATTAGGATCGGGTTGCGCGCTGTAACAATTATTGATACAAGTGTGTTTATTTGGGTGTTTGATCTTTGTCCGCTATTAATTACAAGTTGTCTTTAGATTTTTTTTCGGATTTACTATTAATATTGTTATCTCCCCACAGCATGATCCCCCTCCCATATCGTTTACTTACCTAGCATTTTCGATTCCGCTGTATATATATATATATAAAATTACACAGGTTTGTGTGGTGGTACAGTCTAGCCTCGTCACTACTTCGCCGGGGTTAGTCTAGATACTTACCAGCACATGGGGTCGGTTGTACTGATGCTACACTCTGTGCATTTTTGCACAGGTCCAGGTTTCGAGCAGCAACAACAACAACATTAGCACGAGAGCTGGTTTTTAGTATCGTGAGATCCGAGGTAGCGTTGCAGGCGTCCGCAGGCTCGACGTCTCTCTCTTATTCTCTCTTTTAGACTGTTACCTCCTTGTATTCAAGACAAACAGATTTATGTTTCTTTCAAACTTTGTATTTAGTACTTCTTAGATGTTCGTGAGTATATGACTCCAGTTCTTGGGTAGAGATACATGTTGAGATTCCGTGTTTTATTCAATTATCTAAATTTGAGACTTCCGCTTACGAATTTAATTTTGTCGCTTTTATTTAATGCTGTTAATTATAAAAAGGAATATGTGTTTAGAAGAAAGGTAATTCATTTTGGCTTGCCTAGCTCCTATTAGTAGGCGCCATCATGACTCCCGAGGGTGGGAAATCCGGGTCGTGATAAGTTGGTATCAGAGCACTAGGTTACATAGGTCTCATAACTCACGAACAAACTTCGTAGATTCTGAGGGATCGGTACAGAGACATCTGTATTTATCCCCTAGAGGCTATAGAGTTTGGAAAAGTTTCACATTTGTTCTTTATTGTCGTGTGGTTCTGTTTCTCAAGTACCGATTGAATTTCTACTATGTTCTTCCACAGATGGCGAGAATACGCACTTCCTTATCTGCCGCTCAGCAGTCTGAGTCCCCAGCAGCAGCCCCAGAGGCGGAGCATCAGGTCGAGTTTGAGGAGGATGTTTCAGCCCCAGCAGTTCCGGTGGGCCCAGCTCAAGTCCCAGAAGGGTTCATTGCCACCCCAGTTCTTCAGGACGCTCTAGTCTGATTGGTAGGCCTCATAGAGGGTGTCATTCGAGCGGGTTAGCTTCCAGTGGTTCAGCCAGTGGTGGCAAGTCAGTCGGGTATAGTGGCTCAGGCCAGGAGTGACATCACTTTTTAGGAGGCGGCCAATGTGGGCCGTAGAGTTGAGATGGTTCTGCCACAGGGAGGTGGTCATGGGTCGGATAAGAGACCCCGTCATGCAGGCAAGTTCAGTGGTACCTCGTCTGGAGGTAGAGGTTCTTATGGTAGAGTCCATCCTCCTAAGGCCTTTTAGTCATCTCTCCAGGTCACTCATGGCACTTCGGG
Source organism: Nicotiana glauca (assembly GCA_026770625.1). Lineage (NCBI taxonomy): Eukaryota > Viridiplantae > Streptophyta > Magnoliopsida > Solanales > Solanaceae > Nicotiana > Nicotiana glauca. Next base: position 160,204 of record MU665187.1, read on the forward strand.
TGGTCATTCAGGTCGATAGAGTCAGTCTCAGTTTCCTCAGCTACATCACTCGCGTGGATGTTATGAGAGTTGTGACTATAGTCACATCAGGAGGGCTTGCCCGAGGTTGAGGGGTGCTCAGCCGCAGCAGCTGAGGTCTTGCCACGCTTATGGCGACATGAGGCATATTGTCAGATATTGCCCTCGAGTTTATGGCAACTCTCAGCATCAGAGTTCTTATGCTATGGTTTAGGCACCAGAGGTTCCACAGCCTGCCCAGCCAGCTAGAGGTGGTGGTAGAGGTGTTAGAGGTGGAGGTAGAGGCCATAGAGGTGGAGCTCAGACCGCCAGGGGCGGAGGTCAGCTAGCAGCAGATCGACCTAGGGACACAACTCAGGGTAGTAGGGGCCAGCCCCGATGTTATGCTCTTCCAGCCAGGCCAGAGACTGAGTCATCAGAGATAGTCACTACAGGTACTATTTTGGTTTGTGATAGAGATGTGTCAGTGCTATTTGATCCAGGGTCTACATATTCGTATGTGTCATCTTACTTTGTATCGTACCTGGTCATGCTTAGTGATGCTTTGAGTATTCCTGTTTATGTATCTACATCGGTGGGTGGTTCTATTGTGTTTGATCAAGTTCATCGCTCTTGTGTTGTGGAGTTTGGGGGTCTTGAGACCCGTGTTGATTTGTCACTTTTATACATGGTGGATTGGTTGTCCCCGTATCATGCTATCTTGGATTTCCATACCAAGACCTTGACCTTAGTTTTATTGGGTATGCCGCCCGATAGGGATATCGACCTTTGTATTGATCTGGCTCCGGGCACTCAGCCCATTTTTATCCCACCGTATCGTATGGCCTCGCAAGAGTTAAAAGAGTTAAAGGACCAATTGCAGGATTTGCTAGATAAGGGTTTTATCAGACCCAGTGTTTCACCTTGGGGCGCGCCTGTGTTATTTGTCAAGAAGAAGGACGGATCGATGAAGATGTGCATAGATTACCAGTAGTTAAACAAAGTAATGATTAAGAACAAGTATCCACTACCAAGGATTGATGATTTGTTCGACCAGCTTCAGGGTGCCAGAGTATTCTCCCAGATTGACTTGAGGTCTAGCTACCATCGGTTGAGGATTAGGGCATCCGATGTCCCTAAGATAGCTTTCCGTACTCGGTATGGGCATTATGTGTTCCTGGTCATGTCATTTGGGTTGACCAATGCCCCAGCATCATTCATGGAGTTGATGAACCGAGTTTTCAGGCCATACTTGGACATGTTCGTGATAGACTTTATTGATGATATTTTGGTGTACTCCCGCAGCTAGGAGGAGCACGAGCAGCATCTTAGAGTGATTCTTCAAACTCTGAGGGATAGTCACTTATATGCCAAGTTCTCCAAGTGCGAGTTCTGGCTGAGTTCAGTAGCATTTCTGGGTCACGTTGTATCAGCAGAGGGTATTCAGGTAGACCTGAAGGAGATTGAGGCAGTCAAGAACTGGCTTAGACCAACATCAGCTACGGAGATTCAGAGTTTCTTGGGGTTGGCAGGCTATTATCGACGGTTTATGGAGGAATTTTCATCTATTGCAGCCCCGATGACTAGATTGACCTAGTAGGGTGCCCAGTTCAGATGGTCGGATGAGTGTGAGGTGAGCTTTCAGAAGCTCAAGACAGCTCTGACTACGGCACCGGTGTTGGGTTTGCCCACAGGATCAGGGCCTTATACAGTCTATTGTGATGCTTCCTGTATTGGGCTTGGTGCAATGTTGATGCAGGGTGGCAAGGTTATTGCCTATACTTCGAGGTGCCTCTAGATCCATGAGAAGAATTATCTAGTGCATGATTTATAGTTGGCAGCTATTGTTCACGCCTTGAAGATTTGGAGGCACTATTTGTATGGCATGGCATGTGAGGTGTTCACTGACCACAAGAGTCTTTAGTACTTGTTCAAGTAAAAGGATTTGAATTTGAGGCAGAGGAGGTGGTTGAAGTTGTTGAAAGATTATGATGTCACCATTTTATACCATCCGGGGATGGCCAATGTGGTGGCTGATGCTTTGAGTAGGAAGTCAGCTAGTATGGGTAGTCTTGCTTATATTCTAGTCAGTCAGAGGCCGCTTGATTTGGATGTTCAGGCCCTAGCCAATCAGTCCGTGAGACTGGACGTTTCTGAGCCCAGTCGTGTGTTGGCTTGCACGGTCGCTCATTCTTCGTTATTGGAGCGTATCCATGATTGGCAGTTTGATGATCCCCATTTGTGTGTCCTCAGGGACACGGTGCAGCGTGGAGGTGCCCAGCAGGTTACCTTAGATGCGGATGGAGTTTTGAGATTGCAGGGGCGAGTTTGCGTGCCCAATGTGGATGGACTTCGAGATTTGATTTTAGAGGAGGACCATAGTTCCCGGTACTCTATTCATCCAGGCGCCGCGAAGACGTATCAGGATCTAAGACAACATTATTGATAGCGTAGAATAAAGAAATATATTGTGGAATATGTGGCTCGATGTTTGTATTGTCAGCAGGTTAAGTACGAGCATCAGAGCCCTGGTGGTTTGTTTCAGAGGATTGAGCTTCCCGAGTGGAAGTGGGAGAGGATCACTATGGATTTTGTTACTGGATTTCCGCTGACTCAGAAGAAGTTTGATGCAGTTTGGGTCATTGTGGATAGGCTGACCAAGTTAGTGCATTTCATTCCTGTGGCAGTCTCCTATTCATCCGAGAGGTTAGCTGAGATCTATATTCGGGAGATTGTTCGCCTTCAGGGTGTGCCAGTATCTATCATTTTGGACCGGGGTATAAAGTTTACCTCGTGTTTCTAGGGAGCAATTCAGCGAGAGTTAGGCACCCAGTTGGAGCGTTTCATCCTCATACGGATGGTCAGTCCGAGCTGACTATTCAGATTTTGAAGGATATGCTTCGGGCTTGTGTTATTGACTTTGGAGGTTTGTGGGATCAGTTCTTTCCTTTAGCGGATTTTTCCTACAACAACAGCTACCAGTCGAGCATCCAGATGGCTCCTTATGACGCTTTATATGGTAGTCAGTGTTGGTCTCCGATTGGGTGGTTTGAGTCGGGAGAGGCTCGGTTAATAGGTACGGATTTGGTTTAGGAGGCCTTGGACACGATCAAGATCATTCAGGATAGGCTTCGTTCGGCTCAGTTCGGGAAAAAGAGCTATGCATATCGTAAGGTTCGAGATGTAGCTTTCATGGTTGGTGAGCGAGTATTGCTCCGAGTGTCGCCTATGAAAGGTGTGATGAGATTTGGGAAGAAGGGCAAGCTTAGCCCTAGATTCATTGATCCGTTTGAGATTCTTGATTGAGTGGGAGAGGTGGCATGTAGACTTACATTGCCACCTAGCTTATCAACCATGCATCCAGTTTTTCATGTATCCATGCTTCGGAGGTATCAAGGAGATCCAGCCCACGTGTTAGATTTCAGCACTATCCAGTTGGACAAGGACTTGTCTTATGAGGAGGAGCTGGTAGCTATTCTAGACAAGCATGTTCGTTAGTTGAGATCCAAGAGTTTTCCTTCTATTCGTGTTCAGTGGAGAGGTCAGCCTCCTGAGGCATCGACTTGGGAGTTCGAGTCTGATATGTGGAGCCGTTATCCTTATCTATTTCCCGACTCAGGTACTTCTTTCTTTTGTTCGTTCGAGGACGAACAATTATTTTAGAGGTGGAGAATGTGACGACCCAAAGGGTCATCACTTGTCTCCTTACCCCTTCTGTGCTTCCGAGGCCTTGAAAACCTCATTTTTTAGTCGCCTCGATTTTCATGCGCAGTCCGGGCGTGTAGTCGGGAAAGCCTAAATGTGAAATTCTGTGAAAAATGCTAAAATTTGGTATTAAAATGAATAAGTTTGACTTTGGTCAATATTTTGGGTAAACGGACCCAAACCCATGATTTGACGGTCCCGAAGGGTCTGTAGAAAAATATGGGACTCGGGCGTATGCCCAGAATCGAATTCCGAGGTCCCAAGCCCGAGAAATAAATTTTTGAGTAAAATTATTTTTTTGAAATTATTAAGGAAAAATGAAATGAAAAATTGATTAGAACGTGTTGGTATCGGGCCCGTATTTTGGTTCCGGCGCCTGGTACTGGTCTTATATGTGATTTAAGATATTTATGTGAAGTTTGGTTGAAATCGGACGTCATTTGACGTGTTTCGAACTTGAATCTCTAAAATTGGAAGTTTATGAAGTTTGAAGAAAAATTAGTGATTTTGAGGTTTGGTTCCTTGTTTCTGATGTTATTTTGGCCATTTGATCGCACGGTTAAGTTCGTAGGGTGTTGTTGAGTTAGTGTATGTGTTTGGTTAGGAGCCCCGAGGGATCGGGAGTGTTTCGAAGGTGTTTCGGGGTGGTTTTGAACTTAGAAAAGTTGCAGAAAAGTGAGCAGCAGGTGCCCAGTTATTTCCTTCTTCGCGATCGCACCCTCCCTCCCGCATTCACGAAACCTCAGAATTTCCCTCATCGCATTCGTGTACAGTATATCGCATTCGCGTAAGCCAGGTTTGGGACCCCTGTATTTTTCCTCTTCGTGTTCGCATCTTTGATCAGTGCGGACTCAACCCTTAGGAAGAGTGGGCGCTAATTACTTTTACCCAATAGCGGTATCGGGGTCAATATCCACAGGGAGCTAGATTTGGGAGTCGAGTATTTGTAAAGTCTAGAAATGCGTTTTGGCTTCTAATTTTGCTTCTATCATTTTTGGTTTTTCTTTTGATTAACAACTAAATTTATCAACTACAGTTGTAAACTAAATTATGCTAAGTAATGATGCTAGTTGTATGCAATAAGAGAAAAGCACT